>CM023619.1:5524693-5762193 GCA_013358685.1 Antennarius maculatus | reverse complement strand
TCCACATAGGGACACATTGAAAGTTTTTACAATTTTCTGGACTGACTGACCGTCAGTTATTATAGTAATGATGACCACTTGTTTTTCTTTAGTTAGCTGATTGATTCTTGCTATAATATGAATTTTATAGTTGTCCAATAGGGCTGTTGGCTGTGTATTAATCTGACTTCTGCACAACACAACTGATGGTCCCAACCACATTGAAAAAGCAAGAAATTCCACTAATTAAGCCTGGTAAGGCATGACTGCGAAGAGAAAACCATTTCAGGTGATAACCTCTTCAAGCTCATCAAGAGTATGCCAAGAGTGTGCAAAGCAGTAACCAGAGTAAAGGGTGGCAACCTGAAGAAACTAGAATAAAACAGGTTTACAGGTATTTCACCCTTTTTTATTAAGTACATGCGCACATGTGTTCATTCATAGTTTTGATGCCTTCAAAGAAAATCTAAGATGTAAATAGTCATGAAAATGAAGAAAAAGAATTGAATGAGGAGGTATATCAAACCTTTTGGCCTGTACTGAACATATACATATATATGTATACACACACACACATGCATACATAAATACATACATATATGTGTGTGTATGTGTGTGCGTGTGTGTGTGTTGGTGCATTAGCATGTGAATTTTAGCGATTCATTCTCAGCTTCTTGAATTTCTACCAGAACATCCTAATGTGTCTTAACAAATGAAAACAAGAAAATTTTCTTCCAGGTGGTAAACAGCATTAAAGAAACTAGAATACATAATATTTTCAACTACAGCAAATGTTAAATTTCAGCAGAAGTTAATTTCTAATGTCAAAAACATCATCATAACATCACCACATTCAATTGTTCTTTCTTTCACAATATAATTTTGTGCAATTGAGATGAAACTTTATTGGCATTGGGGGTTACGAAAAAAGCTGATAATGCATGATGGTGCTGGGGAAGCACTCTGCACATTATCGTGCAGCCTTTGCTTAACCGCAATTAATTCCTAAAGGGAAATGCATTAAGGTGATTTTGAGCTGTTTCCTGTATATCTAGATTCAGTCTTTGCATTCAGAAAGAAATATTCTAAATTAATTTTTTATCAGAAGTAGCGGTTTAGTAACTGTGATTTTGAATTGATTGAAGATTTATTGAATACTATAATCATTTATATAAACTGCCCTGTAGTGACATTTGATAAATCTAGACACCCTGGTGTTAAAAACAATTTGCAAATTCCAACAGCAGCAGCTCAAAATGCAGACAGTTATCTGAAGAGCTCATTTTATCTTCAGTTTGAAAGCCACATTAATAAATAAATAGCCGTGACACTTCCTCAAGCACGTAAACAGCTTGAATTTTCTTTTTTGAAAATGTCTTTCAAGTGCTCAATAATTTAATTATTAAAAGCATGATTGGAACAACAAAAGACACAGAAAAGCTTCTTCTGAACACGGGTCACATGTGTCCCTGAAAAGATTTAACACACTCACCTTCCATAGTCTCTCCACCCGGGACAGCTTGCGTGTTTTCATTGTGATGGAGGGGTCGTATTTGGAATATCAGCAGTAGGAACGGGTAAGTGAGGAGCTATGTGGAAGCAGGAGAGAATGTGAATAATGACCTGGTCATAAACGAGAGACACATCAGCTCTCAGTGAGAATAATTCCTTAGTCAGCATCTCAGCACTAAGTTCCACACATCAACTCGAAGCCCATGTGGCTGCTTGTGCGGCTGCCAGCAAGGACTTTTCCTAACTGAAACTCTGCCCTGCTCTATCAAGCGAAGACTACGTCAAGAAGGATAAACCAGCAAGAATTCGACACTGCTGCCGTCACACTGGAGGAGGTCACGACACAGCCCAGAGGGAGAATCAGACAGAACACAGGGTTTTCAGGTGCCACTGACGGAAGCACTATTCTTTTCAACATAATCCTACAGGACAGCAAAGAAGAAGATGAAGCCAAAGCACTGGGCCCCTTCACAACAGTTAGCACTGAACCACTTACCTGGGCCATTAGCTGCATCTTGCCATTCAGCACAGATCAGCATTACACAACACATGCAGAGCTGGACCACTTTATGGTGCTTTTTACCCAGGGTTGTTTATCCTGTCTCTTTCACTTTTTCCCCAGGAGCAATTTACTCACAACAACACCTCTCTGAATTGATAGAAGTGCTCCTCATGCAGCTAGGCTGATGGAGGCTACAATTTCATGAACTCTTGAGAGGTCACACAACAATAAGACTAAGACTAAGACTTTCCGAAGCTGATACTTGTGAGGTGACATTAAGTGCATATGCTATCTTTCCCTCAAGGCTTTGCACATACCCAGTGTTAAATGTAGCTGCCGCATTATTCTCTCCCTGTTGAGGTTATTTTTCTCATGAATATTTGAAAAATGCTGTTGTCTAGAAAATAAAAAATATTACAGCACCAGAAACTTGGAACATAAACAGTTTTAAATTTTATAGCAGAAATGATGAATATTTTCATGTAAAAAAAAAAGGCAGGATACAGACTGTGAAAGAATTTGCTCTTACTTCCCATCAGCTCCAAGGAACATGTCTACTTCTTTAAGCTGGTTAATGTGCTTATACTGACCGCAGGTTTAATGGTTGCAGCATCACCACCCTCTGAAAGCCAGTGGAGCGATTGCACAGCACCAAGTGATGGACATACAAGGTTTATTGCAAAGTAAACATAGTGAAGAGGTTAGCTGCTACAGAATCACAAGTGTGTCTCAGCAGCAACGAGCTAAACCTCAAAGAGAAACATAAGAAACATAAAGTTAATTGAACGCTGATATTAGGGTTAGGGTTAGTGTTAGTGTTAGCGAATCAGTTGCCTCCATCTAACCCTGTCTTCTGTCTTCTGTATCCTCTTCTCTCACACTAACTACCTTCATGTTCTCTTTCACTACATCCATAAACCTCCTCTTTGGTCTTCCTCTAGGCCTCCTGCCTGGCAGTTCAAAACTCAGCATCCTTCTACCAATATATTCACTATCTCTCCTCTGGACATGTCCAAACCATCTCAGTCTGGCCTCTCTGACTTCATCTCCAACCCTCTAACATGTGCTGTCCCTCTGATGTACTCATTCCTGATCCTATCCATCTTGGTCACTCCCAAAGAGAACCTCAGCATCTTCATCTCTGCTACCTCCAGCTCTGCCTCCTGTCTTTTCCTGAGTGACACTGTCTCTAGACCAAACAACATCGCTGGTCTCACCACAGTTTTGTACACCTTTCCATTCATTTTAGCTGAAACTCTTCAATCACACATCACACCTGACACTTTTCTCCACCCATTCCATCCTGCCAGTACAGGCTTCTTCATCTCTTTTCCACACTCTCCATTGCTCTGGACTGTTGACCCTAAATACTCAAAATCTTCCACCTTCTTGATCTCTTCTCCCTGTAACCTCACTCTTCCACTTGGGTCCCTCTCATTCACACACACAGACTCCTCCTTGATGCGAACTTCCAAGGCAGTCATTTTATCTGCTTTCAAACTTTGCAATGTCATAACTTGGTTTTAAAAAAATATACACTATCCGGCCCCAAAAAAAGTCACACACTCTAATATTTCGTGGGACTGCCTGTAGCTTTGATTGCGGTGCGCATTTGCCGCGGCATTGTTTCAACAACCTCGTACAACATCACAGCATTTATTTCTGTCCAGAATTGCATGAATTTTTGGCCGAGTTCTTGTATTGACGATAGGAGTCAAACCTCTCTGCAAGGTCTTCTCCAGCACATCCCATAGACTGTAAATGGGGTTAAGCTCAGGACTGTGGGGGCCAATTGATGTGTCAAAATGATTCCTCGCATTCCCTGGACCACTATTTCATAATGAGAGTCTTATAACTTTCGGCACTGTTGTCCTGGAATATGTTCGTCCCATCAAGGAGAAAAAAATCCATTTATTGGGATAGCCTGGTCATTCAGTACATTCAGATACTCAGCTGACTTAATTTTTTTGCTGAATAATATAGCTGAGCCTAGACTTGACCAACCGAAGCAACCCCTGATCATAATACTGCAATTTGCTTATTGAAACCCAAATGGTGACTATTTTTTTTTGGCCGGGCAGTGCATGTACCAATAGGAGCCCGACTTTTCCTAAATGTGTGTATATTTTATTCTTACATTGTTTGATCATTAAAATTTCAAAATCCAGAAGACATCTGAGTATTACTACGTAGATCTACCATAGGCAGTCATTTTGACTGCTCAGTCATTATTTGTATATAATTTGGATTATCATTAATTATTCAAGAATAAATTGGTGGAATAGGTCAAAACACATCAGGACACTAAATTAAAACTATAATGATTGAGATATTTATTTAATTGACACAAGATAACTTCTCTGCAATTACACATCCAAACTTGAACTGTGAGATAAAAACAAATGCAACTCTGTAAAATTAAAACAATTGTATCCTGCTTCAAAATAGGTTGGTGTCATCATGAGACCTTAACAATAAAAATTATTAACTATTATGAGCATTCAATAATACTGTAATGGCTGCCAGCCAGCTGGAGACACTGCTGTTACAACGCCAAGTTGTTTTACTTATGGCTTACAAACACTGATATTTCCCCCATTCAACACAGGTAACTTGTGTTAAGGGGTGGAAATATCACCACTGATAACTTCTTTACTGCTCTTAAACTTTCCAAGGCATTAAAGGCCCAGAAGTTATCTTGTGTCAATTAAATAAAGAACTCAATCATTATAGTTTTAATTTAATGTCCTGATGTGTTTTTATCTATTCCACCAATTTATTCTTAGATATCTTCAATGACAATCCAAATTATACACAAATAATGTCCGAGCAGTCAAAATCACTGCCTATGGGAGTTTTAGTAGTTGCAGAATTCTGGGAGGCCGAGTGTTAAGGTGTGTGTGCGTGTGTTTGTGTGTGTGCCTGTTTGTGCATGTGTGTGTGACTAAGTGACTGTGTGAGAGGGAGAGACAGTGAGCATGTGAGTGTGAGTGTGTGTGTGTGTGTGTGTGTGTGTGCTATGTAACAGTTAAAGTATCTATAACATACATAAATTATCAATTTGAACTGAAGTGAGAAAGTGTTAAACTAAGAGCAAGCAGGTTAAAGAAACAAAAAAAAAAAACAACTAGAGTGGAGGCGGTGACCGATGCGACACAACCAGTTTTCAGCTCTGTCTGGTCAAATGCACCACGTACGTGCAACAAAACAAAAGAAGAAAGTTCACCAAGTAACATTGAATAGCCCAAAATAGAGGCAAGCTGAAGAAAACCTAAGGATAGCAACGTGAGCTACATCGAAGCCACCCAGAGAGGGATCAGTCAATGTCTGTGTGTGTGTACGAGAGTGGGGCAACGACAGGCAGCTCTGCTCTGGCTGCAGTCTCTGTAGGGAGTGGCGGGCGCTGTGTGTGACTGGCCAATCACAGAGCGTGAAGACAATCATGAGGATTTTACAAGCACGAGTATTGACGACTTTACTCGTATCATGCTCGTACTCATCAAAAATACATTATCTGTACCGGATAACGAGTACCCAGCTCAGTAGAGGTAAGATTTTAAGCCCAAGCCCGAGTCCAAGCCCGACCAGACCTGGAATTAGGGCCGGGTTGGGCTCAAAAAGTCAATAATTACGTTCGGGTCGGGTCAGGCTTTAATATCCGCTCACTCGGGTTGGGTCGGGGTGGATTTTTTTTTGACTTGGGCTCAGGTTTAAGATCTTATTTCTAGGCTTGGGCTCAAAATGTCAATAATTATGTTCGGGTCGGACTCGGGCTTATCTTTCGCTAACTTTTTTAACAAATATACTGTATATTGATATATTATGTATCTCAAACGATCTATGGATATTAAACTAAGGAATACCTTTATAAAATAAATAATTTAGGTAAAATAGAGAAGGCGTTGTATGTAATTGCTATTGAATTACTAAACAAGAGTAGAGGTAAGATCTCGAGCCCGAGCCCGAGTCCAAGCCCGACCTGGCCCGAAATTCAGGCCGCGTCGGGCTCAAAATGTCAATAATTGTGTTTGGGTCGGGTTGGGTTTTAATACCCGCGGGCTTGGGCCGGGTTGGGCTTTAATACCCGCAGGCTCGGGTCGGGTTTTATTACCCGCGGCAAATGTCTGCAGAGGATGGAACTTAAAAACCTCTCATGTGTTATTCAACAAAAGACTAAAACAGAGCCTGGAGGCCAGACGGGGTTGGCAGTGCCATTGTTGAACCAACACCAGCAGGCTCGTGTCAAAGGTGTCATTCTGAACTGTCAAACATGGCAACTAACTACATCAATCATATCTGCTTTGATTCCAGTTGTACTTAATGATATACTTTACTGACGCATGTTACTGGAGATACTCCTGCATCTTTCCTTTGGTGAAAAATGCCGCTAATATAAAAATATCTCCACATGCTATTGGTGGAAGATAATAAACATTGCTTTTAGCGCTTTGAATGAATAAAACTGAATTTCTACTTTATGCAACTTTATACTTCTACTTCTATAAATCTCTGAAAAATATGACATACTTTTTAACTCCGCTATGGCTCCAACAGCTTTTGTTAGAATTTACTACTCATTTGCATTCTGCAAATGAAAACTCTTTATTGTGAAATATTTTTATTTTTTCTGATGAAAAGAAGGTTCATTCCTCTGTGAGATCTAATTGTTTAAACTCTTAAATCAATTGAACTATTTGTAAGTGCTCCTGCAGCTGTAAAATCCATCAACACCAAGCTGGAATAAGAGATGTTTTTCCTCATAAAGATTCTCACAAGACTACAAAGTTTACTAAAAATGATGCATTGATGTACATTTAATCATCCAGCAGTTTATAAAGGAGTTAACAAATTAGCTTTTTCTCATTATTAGTATTAGTATTTTTACCTACGTGAAGGATTTGAACACTTCCTCCACCTCTGCCAGTATCTTCTGTGGTGTCAACAAAAGGGTCGGCTGACAAATGTATGAATGTGTTTAGCCGCCGTGGGCTAAACACTGGAGGTAACTTATGATGCACAAGCGAATTAATTGCAATTCGCTTCTGGGTCTGATCAATAATCTTTGTTTATTGATACGCTGCACTGCAATCAAAACAGTCATTTTGAGTGCCCATATTTATTGTGCCGCTTGGGACCGGCACAATAAGACACTGGCTTGTGTTTTCTTGTGGCTACATTAAAACAAAGACAATAATAACAATAACCAAAATATCCCAATTGCAAGTGGTCAACAGACAGCTGACCCCGGTGCTCACCCCACGTCATAACTTTAAGCAGGTGAGTGGCATTAGTTATTAACTTCTAAGACACACCCCAAGTGCCACTCCTCCCACCACAATCTCATACCCACACATGCACCATCAGGCACATACATATCAGTCCAACCCTCAGGGATTGTTCCTATTCCCTAATTATGCTATGTAATTATGCTAATTACACAACCATTAACATGCAGGACACAAACATGAACACTCATAACGCCAGATGCACATCCACACATCCCTTACATCTAACCCCAAGGCCTACACACCTAATGTAAACAATCACTGACACATGAAAAAAACATCAGCACAAGTGTTTATACATGTAAGAGTCTGTACCTATGAAAAAGGTTCACACAGGTCTTCATGGCTCCTCCGTTTCTCAAAGAAGACACACCATGGTGATGGGCTTATCCAAATAGCTGGTTGTTGTTTCGATGTGAATTTGTCGTACAAATCCTCTTTTAACAGGGATAACCTCCACAACCCTTCCAGTGAGCCACGAGTCATCCACAATGATAACCACATCACCAGGAACAAAGTTTCTTCTGGTGCTCTGCCACTTCTGCTGCTCCTGCAGTTGTGGCAAATACTCTTTGACCCAGCGCTTCCAAAACAAGTCGGATATATAGTGCACTTGGCTCCACCGACCTCAAGCGTATATATCCTCTCTGGAAAACACCTGGAGGTAATGATGGCTTGGACATCAGAAGCAGAAGATGGTTAGGAGTCAACGCTTCCAAGTCGTTGGGATCAGTGGAAGCTTTAGTTAATTGACGGCAGTTCATAATAGACCTTCGTCATCAAGATTCTGTAATTTTAACATTGAATTGAGCACCTTCCCAACAGACCGCATCAACCGCTTCCACACTCCGCTGTGATGTGACCCGGGGGGGTTAAACATCCACTTCATACCCATCTGCAAGAGCTCATCGCTGATCTGTGCTTGATTCCACCTTCCTATAGCTTCCCTCAGCTCGCTTTCGGCACCAACAAAGTTTGTGTCATTGTCTGAACGCAACTCCAAGACCTGACCACGTCTTGCCACAAAGCGTCGGAGGGCATTAATAAAAAAATCAGTGCATAAAGAGAACACTACTTCGAGAAGGACAACTCTATTTGCCAAGTATGTGAAAATAACTCCATATCTCTTTGCTGTGCTTCTTCCTCGCTTAACCTCATACAGTCCGAAGCAATCCACACCAACATGGGTGAATGGAGGTTAGAATTTGATCCTGAGGAAGATCTGCCATGAGTTGACTTCCTGGTGCTGCATGCAGCCTACGGTAGACAAGACACTTAGACAAAGTCTTTCTTATTGCAATGCTAGCACCTGGGATCCAGTACTTCTGGCCAAGCTTTGAAAGCATAAAGTCACATCTACCATGACCTGTCATTTGATGTATATGACGAAGGACAAGACCGGTAATATTGAAATACTTTGCCAATATGGCAGGATACCTCACCTCATCTGGGATGGCTGCCTTCCCAGCCTACGCTCAACTCTAAGAACACCACCTTTGATTATAGGATCTAGTTTGTAGAGGTGACTCGTTCTCTCACAGTTTGCCCCTTCTGCAAACTTGCTAACTCATCTGGACATCCTTTCTTTTGACAAAAGCTGATGATAGCAATTTCTGCCTGATTTCTGATTTCCTAATTTCTGCCAAACTCATCAATCGAAAGAGAACTTTTCGTAGACCAGGTTTTAACGCTCTGCATCCTATCACGTAACCTTTCCTCAAGCTGCTCTTTATCCAAGCCAGCTTGACTGAGCACCTTGAATTACCTTGAATTGCTTCGTTTGACTAAGATCCAACAGCAAAACCCTGAACCTGAGGAGCCAACCACCCATTCTTTTCAATTGGATCCAGGAGGAGAAGCGACTGATGAACTGCATGACCAAGTCTGTCTGCTCATTAACTTGGGCCACATTTACAAGCACCACACACCTACCCTCTGGATCTTCATGAGAAACCCTTCCCGTTGGTTCAGGGTTTATTGGCCATATCAACTCAGGCCCAACTAGAAACTTTGGTCCCGACACCCAACTTTCATCCTTTAGGAAAGATTCCACCTTAGCTCCTCTGGGAGCTAAGTCTGCAGGGTTACCCGAGGTATGCACATATCTCCACTGAGGTATGAGATGAATTTGAGATGAATTTGATCGTGTAAGTATTTCTGATACCCGATTGGCCACAAATATTTTGAACCTTGAAGTTTGGTTCTTGATATACTTCAATACAGAAGTGCTATCTGTCCAAAAGACTGAATACAACAGTGGCATTCGCAACTCCTTCTGCCGCAACTTATCCATTCTGTTCGCAACTACTGCAGCTGTCAACTCCATGCGAGGGATGGTGATTGTTTTCAGTGGGGCAACGCGTGATTTCCCATTACAAATGCACAATTCCCCCCTCTATGGATGCCACGCAGCAACAGGTAAGTAACCGTCCCGTATCTATCCTCACTCGCATCTGCAAAGTGGTGAAGCTGGCCAGAAGCGACCTCTCCAAAATTGTGGGATTTCAGGCAGCTATCAACCTTAAAATCTTCAAGCTGATGGAGATCCTGTCGCCACTCTGTCCACTCTTTGGCAACAGCAACTGGCAGAGCATCATCCCAACTCATCTTACTCCTGCACAAGTTCTGTATGATTTTCTTAGCTGATAGCACAACAGGTGCTAAGAAACCCAACGAATTGTAAATGGAGCTGATAGTGAATAAAATCCCTCTCATCATAAGAGGTCGATCCTTGAATGTGATCTTAAACTTAAGCAAGGCTGACTGGACACACCACTGCACTCCTAGCACACTTTCCACAGGCAAAGTGCCGCGGTCCAAATCTCGATGGAGCTGTTCTCTTGAGGTATGGCTGCAAGCACAGTGCATCTGTTGCTAATCCATTTGGTAAGCCGAAAGCCTCCTTTACCACAGACAACACAAAGGTCTCGATAAAGCAACACTGCTTCTTCTTCGGAACCAACAGATATGAGACAATCATCGACACTGAAATTATGCAGAATGGTGTCCACCACCTTCGGATAGACAGACAAGGTTCGAAAGGAATCTCCGTGGACTATGATGTTTGCAGATGACATTGTGATCTGCAGTGAGAGCAGGGAACAGGTGGAGAAAAAGCTAGAGAGGTGGAGGTTTGTCGTGGAACGGAGAGGGATGAAGGTTAGCCGTAGTAAGACAGAGTACATGTGTGTGAATGAGAGGGACCCAAGTGGACGAGTGAGGTTACAGGGAGAAGAGATCAAGAAGGTGGAGGATTTTAAGTACTTAGGGTCAACAATCCAGAGCAATGGAGAGTGTGGAAAAGAGGTGAAGAAGCGTATACAGGCAGGATGGAACGGGTGAAGAAAAGTGTAAGGTTTGATGCGCAATACAAGAGTTTCAGCTAAAATGAAAGGAAAGGTGTACAAAACTGTGGTGAGACCAGAGATATTGTTTGTTCTAGAGACAATGTCACTGAGGAAAAGACAGGAGGCAGAGCTGGAGGTAACCGAGATGAAGATGCTGAGGTTCTCTTTGGGAGTGACCAGGAAGGATAGGATCAGGAATGAGTACATCAGAGGGACAACACATGTTAGAGGTTTTGGAGATGAAGTCAGAAAGGCCAGACTGAGATGGTGTGGACGTGTCCACAGGAGGGATAGTGAATATATTGGTTGAAGGATGCTGAGTTTTGAACTGCCAGGCAGGAGGCCTAGAGGAAGACCAAAGAGGAGGTTTATGGATGTAGTGAAAGAGGACATGAAGATAGTTGGTGTGAGAGAAGAGGATGCAAAGGACATGGTTAGATGGAGGCAATTGATTCGCTGTGGCGACCCCTGAAGGGAAAAGCCGAAAGGAAAAGAAGAACATGTGTGTGTGTGTGTGTGTGTGTGTGTGTGTGTGTGTGTGTGTGTGTGTGTGTGTGTGTGTGTGCGCGTGTGTGTTTGTGTTTGTGTGTGTGTGTGTGGGTGTGCACAGGCTCTGTAACACATACACACACACACACACACAAAGAACCTGCAAGCATGTAAATAATGGGAGGTAGAGCAGCAGGCAGCTCTCTCGTGGTGCGCACAATGAGCAACTTGTAGGGGTACAGTGCCTTGCTCAAGGGCACTTTGGCAATGCTCACAAGGTGAACTGGCACCTCCTACTGCCGGTTCACACTCCTAAAGTCTTTGGTCCACATCGGCCTTGAGCCGGCCATGTAAGACTTAGTGGCCCACAAGCACATTTCTCAAAATGCCACCACACACACGCACACGCACACGCACACACGCACACACACACACACACACACACACACACACACACACACACACACACACCAATAAAGATAATTGTTTCTCTTCTTTCTGCGGCATCTATCTGACCCCATGGGGCTGGTGATGTGGCCACATTACTAACGTAAACAACTGTTAAGGTACTCACAAGCTCATTCTCAGCCTCCAGACTGATTTAGAATGAAAGCATCAAGACAGAGACACAAGCTGATGAGTGTATTGTCACCCCTACAAAGCAGCACCTTAATTCTCTGGCTGTTTATCTGAAAACTTTACTACTCTGTAATATCATTTTGTCATTGCATGTGTGTGTGTGTGTGTGTGCGTGCGTGTGTGTTTGTGTGTGTGTGTGTGTGTGTGTGTGTGTGTGTGTGTGTGTGTGTGTGCATCACAGGGGCATGCCGCTGCTGTATCACGATAAAGGAATCTACCCATGTGCCTAATCTCAGTGTGCTCTGTTGCTCAAATTCAAGGAGACAGTAATGTTACAAGGACAATGTCTTGTATTCACTCCTTGTTATTAATGATCTAGTCCATATTAAATAATGAGAATCCCAGCTTTTTGTAGAGAAAAGGGACTTGCTAAAAAGCACTTAGAAGAACACATCACTACAGCTGATGTCTCAGACACACAACTCCAGTGTCTCTACACACACGATGATGATGAAGATGATGATGATGATGATGATAATGATGATGATGATGATGATTATGAGATGATGACAAGGATGATGGTGCCTCCTTCTGAATGTGGTCAATTCAATAATTGGTTTTGCAACAACTTAACCTTTCCAGTCCTAATTAGAGGCGACATGATGCTCCTTTTCTTTTATCTGTGGCAGCTGCTGCTTGGTTTTTTTGAAAGTACAAGTGGTGTCAATGATACAGCAGGGACAAATACTCTGTGCTCATCAGGAGAAGAGCTTGAGCTTACTCTACTCTGTGTCAGTGTGTTCAACATGTAGGATTGATTGGAACAAGACAGACTCTCTCTAGTGGCTAAACAGACATAGTACAAGTTGAACAAAATGTTTCCTCTGCTTGTACCTGCCATTCAAGTATGAATGATTTGACAGTTTATCAAATTACAACTGTTATTGTGACAAATTGCAGACAAGGGAATAAATAGTTGAACTAGAATGCCTGTTCTTTCCTACTCTCTGCTGCCTGATGATTATCAACCAAACAGCTGATAAAGCTAATCTTCAAAAGACAACGTTGAAAAAAGATCCGTTTCAACAGTCTAAAGAGAAGAAAACAGAGGCACAAGCACAGAGAGAAAAGGAAATGGGGATGAGACAATATAAAAAACAGTTATATTTAGCTGCATGCTCGAAACAAGTTCAAAAAACCTGCAGAAATCTTTAACACCGGCAGTGAAGTTGCATCTGTGCAGTGAACTAATCTGTGAAAATCAGAGAAGGATATGACTTTCATCAAAAGCTGAATATCAAAAAAAGTGAAGGAAGATGAAAACAATGTATGAATATTTAACATAATTCAGTTGAATTCCAACCACACAGCTACTGTTAAAATAGACATATAAGTGTAAAGTGAAGGGGACTTCAAATAGGACATGAATCAAACTTAAAGGGACAGTAAAGTTAATTTTAAGTGACATATATGTTATTCATCATTAGGAAAAATAGAAGAAAAATACATTTTATGTGTGTAGCATCATCCGTTTGGTCAAAAAAGCTTAAAATCTGCACCGCAGCAGCTTCCATATTCAGTAGGCGTCATACGTCACTGGGGCCAAACATAGCTTAGCAGCCATAAGAAACAATGCAATTCTAGACGCGATTAACACCAAAAGTATCATGGTTACCTGCGCGGTGAACGGTTGTGTCAACAGAACAGCAAAAAGACGCGAAGACAAGGACCTGTCGTTCTTTAGAATACCTTCTGGGAAGGTATCGCGCTAAAAACGCTAACGCGCTAGCCCGTCAGTGGAATTGTCCATATTATGTTAGCATTGAGCTAACCGCCATTTATTACTATTGGATGTGTGGAATTAATAACGACTCTAGTTATTAATTCCACAGTGAATTGATTTGAAAGTCACGTCTTTTTGCTGTTCTGTTGACGCAGCCGTTCACCGCGCAGGTAACCATGATAATTTTGGTGTAAATCGCATCTAGAATTGCATTATTTCTTATGGCTGCTAAGCTGTGTTTGGCCCCAGTGACGTATAACGCCCACGTGACCACTGAATGCGGAAGATGCTGCGGCACAGATTTTAAGCTTTTTTGACCAAACGGATGATGCTACACATATAAAATTTATTTTTTCTTCTATTTGTCATAATGATGAATAACATATATGCCACTTAAAATTAACTTTTCTGTCCCTTTAAATGAAGATGCCAATGTGAAGCCTGACAGGCCCATGGGGGTGATGCTGGTGATGGGGGGCCCAATCAGCCCAATCGACAGTATGTCAAGATAGTATTGGAGCACTGGATGGGGGGGGCGTTAATGATTTTTTTGAGATGCCCTCTGTGAGAAGAAGAAGAAACCAGGTAAATTAAAGAGGAGAAGAGGACGGCAAGGGCAAATGACTGCATTCAAAATGGAGGGGAAGACATGTCATCATGGGGCAAGCACAGGAGGCTCAGCATGCAATATGAGAGCGCCGTCATCTCCAGATGGCATTTAAAACCACCAATGATCAGCAGCATGTGTGTGTGTGGTCCTCGCCCTTTCCACTTCTGCAGCCATGGCAACACCTGCTAAGGGTGCTGCTGAGGATGCTATGCTGTCCTGAGGGGAGGAGCCAGGCTAAGCGACAGCAATCTCTTCCTATATGTACATCTGAATGTTTTTGTTTTTATTTTGTTTTGTTGCTTTAAATTTGTTTTACTAATTAAATGAATAATATCATTCAGTTAGTCTGCTAACAATTACGTTTAGATTTGTAGCCCAAGTGCTCTGGAAACAGGTGGATGTTGCAGTTTAGGGCTGCTGGTGGAAAAAAAGTAAGTAGCAGCTATTTCCACTTAGATTTGCCTCCAGAGGACAACAGATTTATGTAAGTGTTAACATTGGAATATACAGTAGTTGCTGAGGGCCAGAAATACCTCTCCTAATGAACACCTATGTTTCTCCATAATGAATAGATGTGCTTGTATGCTACGTTTAGTTAAAAAAAAATCTATTAGTGTGGTTTTGATAATGTTTTATTTTCTTATTTTAATGTCTACAATTGTACATTTGCTGCATTGTTATCTGTGTATTATTGCCCTTGTGTACCATTAGAATAATGGCTTCAAGTAAAACTGTCAGATGACAAAGTAAATGTGACCACAACACCAAAAAACAATACAAACTGGTTCCCTGGTGACCTAGGTGACCAACCAATGTCCCTGATTTGAAACCAGATATCTCTTCCTTCTTAATCTGCATCCAAAATCTCCCCACTGTCGACTGATAAAAACATAATACCATGATCAAAGAAGTCTGATCATGGTATTATGATACCATGATCAGTACTGTACTACAGTACAGTTCAGACTTATTTGCAAATCTGAACTGAACTATGGTACAAGAAAAGGCTCATCACAGGACAAACCATCCTTTTGGAAGATTACAGCCCTTAATGAAGCCTATGGTGGCAGTCAATAAGCAGTCATCACCTGAGGTAGATAGTTAGCCCTGCAGTGGAAGCAATCAGGAGAGCCAATCACATTTTGCTGCTATCCCTTGCTCTTCTCTGGCTGCTGTCGTTAAACTTTGAACCTCAATGAAGACATAAAACTAAGTTCGCCCAGTTTGGCCCAGTGCGCAAGCTTGGGCTTGCGCACTGGGCCAATCTGTCTAAGTCAAATCTTTAAATAGAAGGCACAGTGGAGTGCATGTAAGGACAGACAGGCTCTGTGTGTGTGTGTGTGTGTGTGTGTGTGTGTGTGTGTGTGTGTGTGTGTGTGTGTGTGTGTGTGTGTGTGTGTGTGTGTGTTTTGGTAGCATTCAGCATAAGTCAATCACCCAGACTACAAATTATGAATGATTTTGACCTGCAGCTTCCAATCCAATGCAGATTAACACAATTATGTGGGGAATTTATATATGATAAAGTACAATCGTACCAACAGGAAACTTTATTTAAAGAAGGCATTGAGGCAGACGTAATTATGCATTACAGGATAAACGCCTCTACCATCCAACCAAGAATAAAGCCTGTGACATTCTCTAAAAAATTGTGGAATCCCTAGAGAAATCACAGCACTTTTTGTGTTCACCCTAATACATAAAGACTGTGTAACCTTAATTCTTCCAAACTAGCATTTTTTTGTCACCAGCTTCCTCCTCACATGAGCAGTCTCCATGTGAGGAGGATATGACTGTAGGGTAGGTGAATTTAAAACAGAAGCAACCCAGCAAAAGCATGTTAAAAGATATTTCCATTCCACTTCAAGCCCAAAATCTAAAGTGGAATAAACTGCTACGGTCTCTGCAAAAGAAGTGAATTTTCACTACGGAGTGTGATAAATATGCTAACAGATGAAAATTAATTCAGATATTTGTTACGAAATTACAATAAACAAGAGGTAAGATCAGTAAAAATGTGAATTTTGCTCCTAAAACATTTTTGTGATATTGAACAAATCAAACCTCAATAAAAATGGGATTGTGAAGAAATGTATCAGAGTAATTATGGCACAAACGAAAGGTCGAGATTAATGATTAAAGTACAGGTGGTGTTAACAGCTGTAAGGTGTAGCTGGAGGATACACTAACCCTAACCCCAACCCTAACCCTGATACGTCATAACTCTGAGCAGCAAAAATAACAGATTTTCACTTTCTCCTCCAGCATGTCAAATGTACATTTCAGGTAGTCCTCACCTACCAACACAATTGGTTCTGAGAGGTTGTTTATAAGATGAATTGTTTATAAATGGCTATTTATTAAGTTTCAATCTATAATCGCCCTTTAAGGTACTTTAAATGTCATTACTACTCTAAATATAAAAGTATCATTCAAGACTTACCATAAAAAAAATTACAGGACATAAAAATAAAACCTAATTGAAATAAAATACAGGTACAGGTCTTTCTGAGTTAAGTCCTTATAAATTATACATCAATTTCCAAAAAAACCAAAACATGTTCTTCATACTATTGCCACTGTTACAAGAGAACCACACCTTACCCTACAAAAAAAAGACCCCGATGACAACCCTGTCTGCCTGCCTGCTATTCAAGATGGCAGAGCAGTGAGAGACACCATTTGCCAGAATCACCTTACAGTCTAAGTCACATTATCACCACCACAGCGGGAAATAAAGACATTCGATACACATTTCATTTGGTCATCTTTATTTATTACAAAAAAAAAGTTAGTTTTTGTATCATTCCAATAGTTAACATGAATCACCTGTGATCATCACCCACCTCTAACTTGTGCTCCAGTATTTCTATTTCCAGATCTGCCCTCCTAATCTGGTGGTCTGAATACACAATTTCTTCATCTGTTTTCTTATTTTTTTAGAAAGTGAATTCTATAAATGGCTTTAAAAAATAGCTGGGAATACATGATGAAGACAAAAAAAACAAACAATTGCATATGAATTCCACAGAATGAACCGCTGGTGATTACTGAGTGTCTATCTCACTGTATCAGTCTGTGCAGTCAATGTTCAGGGACCTTTCTGCTACTGTCCAGCCATGCTCCGTTAAAAAAGGATAAGTATAAGGATACTTCATTGGAGGCTAAATGTCACACTCTGTATTCCAACAGAATGTTAAGCAATAGAAAGAGAATTCAGTAACATAAAATTAGACCACCTTTATTTTCTTCAATTTCTTGTTATTTTCTTTTTCTCTTATCAGTTAGTAACTTCTGTGTGTATCATGTGACTAAAACTGACAGAAAATAAAACCTGGAATGCCTTAAAGCTGTTATACGCAGTACTGTGCCACAGCTACTGATGTAAGAACTAAAGCAGTTTTAACTATTATCTAGGAAATCATGCAAAAGGGCGACATGTCGGCTCTTGATTTCAGTTTTTTAAATAATATAGGTGTACACAATGGTATGACTATTCTTGTGAACTGTTTTTGTAACATCCTTATGCTGATTTACTATTTTATTTAAATGACATAAAAAAAATTTTTAATTGGTTTTATTATTTAACAGAACTTGATATAGATGAGAGCACATTTATGTGTGTGAAAAGAACAGCCATCCATCCATCCATCCATCCATCCATCCATCCATCCATCCATCCATCCATCCATCCATCCATCCATCCATCCATCCAGCTTCAAACGCTTATCCAGGGCCGGCTTGCGGAGGCAACAGTCTTAGGAGGGATGCCACTGCTTCAAAGCCTGCTTCAAACATGGAAAAACCATGTGACTGAAGACGTTTGATATACCTTCTGGATTGATCAGATTAGCTTTCGGATAGTTTTAAATTGCTTTGCAATGGAACCAACTAGAAACAGATCTCAAGTCTGGGAACATTTAGAACTAATGTCACCGAACAAAGAAGACTTTAATTCCTGAGAAAATTATTTTCAAGCTCTGTTGCTCACACAGTAGAAAAGAATAAACCACGCATGTCATTTTTAATTTGCAGGCAATGTGTTTGCTTTGTTTCCAGCACCTGACATAAAGTAACAACACGTCATCAATGATGAGGATCCAGACATGAGAATGAAGCCGGTGGTGCTGCTGTGGTGACGTCTCGGAATTCCAACTTTTATCTCACATTATGGACCTTGTTTTTTCCAGTGGCCCTAATACTCCTATGTAACTCATGCACATAAACACATACGCATATATTTATATTACATAGACATGCATGAACATGTAATCTCTATCTCTTATTGCTTTATTGAACCCTGCAAGGATCAATGACCATAAGCCAACTTCCTACGATATATGGCTACGATATAACAAGCAAGGATTAACACATTAAATTATATTCGGTTTTATTCAGAAAATATATGCAATATATTGCAATACAAGTGCTGTTTTCTGGGGTTATCAATCGTGGTGTGGCTGCAGTACAATCACCCTGCCAAAGAGGGTGCCCATGTTCTCAATGAATGGGGCACTAAGTAATTAAACAGTTTTCGGTAACAATTATCGCAAACAGTTCGAAGCCCCATGGGACGCCATTCGGACATCACTAACAGGTGGGGCCAAGCCTGTGGGCAGAGGCTTGTCTCCACCGCATATCCACACATGTGCCTCATCAGGCTGATTAGCCTGAGGCTTTTTAGACTAGCTGCTCACTACTTCTCGTGTCAGAAGATTCCTTGTGCTTCCCGTCCATGGCTTGAATCTTCCTGTCTCAAGTTTAAATTTTCTTGAGTAGTGTAAGAGCTGCCATCCACTGCGCCCCCTCCCTCCCCACCCGATGCTGTTCATACCCCTCCCTCCCCACCCGATGCTGTTTATATACGCCACGTGCATGTGCACGCCGTACCATTCGCTCGCCCTTAGCGGTAATCAAGGGGTTTTAAACTTTCAGTTACTCCGAATTTCCCTCTTATTTTTCTCATGTTTTTCATTCATTTTTATGATATAACTGTTAATTTTTCTGTGGTAACTATGAAGCTACTTTTACAGTCAGCTGTATGTGGATTGTGGTCAATTGTGTAAACACGAGATGGCTGATCAAACTTATCGGTAAACATTGTGGATGACTTGTGAAGAAAAACAGTGTTTGCAAATGGAAAAGGAATCAGTGAAGACAACTACAGATGATTACGTACAGGAGACCTAATTAAAGCTCTTTCCCAACAATCGTCTTGGACCAATAAAAGATTACTGGCTAACAAGACCGGGGTCTAATGTACTTCAGTGAAAGGGATGTTACCGGAGAGGTAAGACGAAACATGGAGGTTGTTTCTTGTCTTCGTAAAGTATACTGAACTGGTGGCTGTTCGGCATTGTTCCTAAATTCTCTCCGTCCACTAACCCAAAGTCGCAGTGACGAGAAGGACTAATGCAAGCTAGGACATTAAAACCTGAACATACCTGTGTATCCATTTTTTATCTATTCTCTATTTATTATGATTTCTTTTTTGCTCTTCATTCTTAAATTCTCCTTATTCTGACATTTACTATGGTTTTTTTCTGTAGCGTTACAACTAAAAACAAAAACAATTCCCCCCTCAGGATCAATAAATTTTCTATCAATATAGCACTTTACTCATACTCATAAGTAACTGTAAATAAAATAAAAACTTGCCATGTTTGTGTGTGTTCACTATGACGCTGAGGACACACAGTATGCGAGAAAACACCCACATACACACACACGCGCTCGCACACACACACATGGAGGTTTACACACACACACACACACACGCACACACACACAGAGGCTACAGAAACACCTGATTGAAGGTACTATGTGAACTATGGGTATTTTGAACCCAAACTGTGACTTTCTGCTGTACTTTCTTATAATAAATTTGCATTCAGTTTTCTTCTCTGCATCTGGGTCCTTGTTGTCCTTAAACACCACATGACACTCCTTTTAATTTAATCCTTGAGTAGAAGAATAAGGAATCATTTTTTTCAGCATATAGAACTACAACAGCTAGAGTCAGCTGTTGATCCACCATCCACCGTACCGTAAAGTAGCACCGTGATAATACCTACCAGCTGTGCAAAAGAAGAGGAAGAAGAGAGAGGAGTTGTTGTCAGTCAGAGGCAGAGTTGTCATTGGAGATTGTCACCACTACCACTATCTTCATTAGCCTTTGCTTTATCAGCCATGATCAAGTGTAAAGTATTCAAGGAAGGGAATTCTGATGCTCTGAGACGTTCAGAGACAAGACAAAAACAAGAAAGGGAGATGAGTGCTGGAGATGCGCGAAGCAGCAGTGCTGCTCGGCAGGGTTTTTTTTATTTATCGTATTTTATATACTGTATTGATTCCCGAAGGGTAATTAGTTATTTACACATAAAGGGGAACAAAATAGTTGGATATGATGGCGTTCATTTATTCGCATCTCCGAATGTTCACAAGTGGAACGCTCATACAAGTGGACTACCTGTTTTTCTTTGAATTAAATCTATTAAGTCTGGCAGATGAAGCGGCAGAAGATATTAGCTACTTGTGTGCACATATTTGTCCTATTTCTTGATATTTATAGGATGGTCTTTTACAGAGGAGTAATTTAAACAACAATTTATGTCAAATTAAATTCTTCCATTTTTAAACTTTTTATGAAACGTTAGATAATTTGATTTGTTATAAAGCACGTAATTTCAAGTTTGACAGTTACTGATAATGTAAATGTTTTGATCAAAGGATTCCAGTGGAAATGTTAGCTAGCATTTCATCAATGAATGCAGCTGGATGTAATGTCAAACATTATTACTTCTTCATTAGATAAGGCAGGACATTCATTATAAGTTCTACAGTGACGGAGCCTTGTCGCTACCAATCTCCAGCGTCGCTGAAGAGTTCAAGTGTGCCAAGGTGAGGCTGGAGATGTCCCTCACTGATTCCAGGAACCCTGCTGTGAGAGGTGCCCCTCCTACCCTGGCAACAGGAAGAAAGTGGACCCCAACTACAGCTGACCTACATGCCAAATCTGCCCTCCTCCACTGTGATGTAGTGGGCCATGTCCAGCAAGGCAGAGCAGGTTTTGGCTCTGGAACGGTGACTCTTCTCTGGCGAAAGGCATCTACAGCTGGTTGTAGAGGAGGTGCATTGACAGGAAGAAGCAACCAGATGTTCCAAAGCCATACAACAAGCCAAGCAGGGCCGGTGGATGATGTTTGAGGGTGTCGAGAAGAAGAAGCTCACGTGGAGCGAACTCTGGGGCATGGACCCCAACAGGCGGAGTTTCATCGTTCGAGCAACGTACGATGTAGTGCCATCTCCCCTAAATCTGCAACGATGGTTTGGAAAGGACCCGGCATGCCCCCTGTGCTCAACCCCAGCATCACTTAAACACACCATGGTGGGATGTAAAACGAGCCTCACTCAAGGAAGATATACATGGAGACACAACCAGGTCCTCAGATGCGTAGCTGATAAACTTGAGCGCAAGAGGGTTTCCATCAATGCCCTACCCACCAACAACCAGGATGTCCGCCAACACCCACCATCGTTTGTTCGAGAGGGGAAAAGCAGAGGGCCCCTACACCCTGACCTGGGCCCACTGAATACAGCCAGGGACTGGCAGATGCAAGTTGACTTGGATCGGAAGTTCCTTTACCCCCCGGAAATCGCAGTGACCACCCTGCGTACGGACCTCGTCCTATGGTCCAACACCTGCAAGCCCGTTTACATCGTGGAGCTGACAGTTCCTTGGGAGGATGCCATAGAACAAGCGTACGAATGCAGGAAACTGCAGTACTCCAACCTAGCAGCTGAGGCAGAGGACAGGAGATGGAAGGCGAGGGTAGGCCCAGTGGAAGTGGAGTGTAGGGGCCTTGTGGCTTCCTCGACGGCGAAGTTCCTTAGGGAGGTTGGAGTCAGGGGACGGGCACACAGACAGGCCATCAAAGAGCTGGTTGTGGCCATTGGTTGTGGCTGAAGAGGAGCAACCCCATCTGGGCTGCCAAGGCAAACGCTTAGCCCTGGGACACACATCCAGTCTGATCAACCTGTGGTGGGCCTGCCTCAGCTGAGGGCGTATTGTGATAACTGGTCGAAACGCTTCGTGATCTGAGGACACAACTGATGATGTGTCCCAGTGGCTAACCAAGGCCGTAAAGCAGCAGCTCTTACTCTACTCAGGTATGCGGTCAGGTACAAGCTTGGCTCAGGGAGGAGGACACCCCTGCCATGCATAGTCCCAGGATTTGTACCATCTAGTCCTTAAATCGAATCTACATGTCTGGTAGTTTAATAGACTGATAGTAACATGAAGGAATCAATGAAGACTAGTTATTGAGCGGTAATTCAGAAGTGCAAAGAATATTTGAGGAATTAAGATATTGAGTCATAAATTAAGTGCTGAAGACTTTGTACACTGTGACCATCTTCCTTTCATTTTCATACAATGGAGAGAGGTCATTGTCTCTGTTGTGCATAAAGTAAAAATACACACAAACCAAGTCAGACTTGAATGTCATTCTGCTCCAGTCTGGAGGTGAAACATCCACTACTTCTCCTCCCTAACAGCAATCAACTTAGGATATTAATCAATTTCTATTAGTAGTAAAGGATGATGAAGAGAGAAAAAAAAACTAGTGCTGACATCTCCCACAGTGACTCAGACTCTACCACATAATACCGATGCTTACACTGACAGCACAGCTAATCAATTTCACAACACAAATAAAACAAACCTCCCCACCAAACAGATGTGCAGCACCTATATTCTGGGAGCTCAAGAACTATAAAGAACTCTGCGGGAAAAACAGGAAATGATTTTGCACAGATATGCTAATTATTTAAATGGCAAGGGCTAAAATGCAACTTTACTGGCAAGACTGAATGAAATGACCAATTTTCAAATTATTTTCTGTGTTCCCTCAGCAAAAGTGGAAACAATAGCATTTCCAAACTTACTAAGAGACGAGTGGCTGGAAATAGCCCTCTTTGAAATACCCTCCCCATCTCCTGAGGCTAAAGGCAATTTCATGCTCCTGCACGATGCAAAGGGGCATCAAGGCTAAAGGTGACCTCAAGGTTAACAGTGGAGATCTAATAAATAAGTCAGAAACCCGGCAATAGAACTGGAGACCCTGTTTAAACCACCAATTGATCTCATTAGAGAATAAAAATGTCAAATTCTGCAGCTGTAAAGCACCTTGAAAACTGAGCAAGGAGATTTTCAAGCCACAGTGTTGTTGTTGACGGCAACGATGCTGTCGGTGTTATTGACAGCACCCTTGTCGTCAACAACAACGGTAATGTGACAGGCATCAATAATTCAGGACAGCATGACATCATTGGCAGTATTTTTTAAAGACAAAACTGTAGTAGGATTTGCCATGGGATTCAGATATAACTGCAAACAAGCAGCACACTACTAAAACGAACTGTAACCAATCATTCACAGAGGAAAACAGAACTTGTTGGGTAAACTAATACAGGGCAAATTAGTCCGCGTCTCAAGTGTTTGGTTAGAAAAAAAAATTCGTAGAAATTAATTGTAAACAGCCCATGATATCGACCACTCTGCTGGAGAAGCAACCTAATTCATTTTAATGACACTTTAATGACACTTATAATTTAACTTGTATTTTACTACGCTGTGATGTGTTCATTCTCAGAGAAAGAAAATGCTGGAAAGACAAGCTGGGTAACTCAAAGTGGTACACAGTTCTACAAATACTTCCACTGCGTGCTTTTAATAGTTATGAGCAGCCATTTGTCAGCCATGAGTCTCACAGGGCATTGAAATCAATGTTGTTTTACAACTGAAAACACGTTTGAACATAATGGCTGTGATGACAAACAAACAACGCAGACCAAACCAGGTGACATCCACCATCGCCGAAGTGAAATCAAATTGTGCAAAGCCATCTTCTTATTTTCAGTTGACAGGATATGATTATCTTTCAAAATACAAGCAGCTGTGGGATAAAGGAAACTTATTTTTTAGTTTAACGTCACCAATTTTAGGTTATTTTTACTTGAAATCGCTGAAACACTGAGCAGAGACCTATGGTGAGGCATCAGCCAGCCAAGCCTGAACATGGATTGCGCAATGGCTCGACTAGCTGTGCTGGTATGCTGTACAGTGAGCCCATAATGCTATCTCTTTATATGTCGCTATTAAAATGTTCAAACAAGTTTGCTCTATGAACTAAATTCCCATAATTTAGCTAATGTATATAATGTAGAGTGTTTTTTGTAAACAAATGTATGTATGTAACGTCTTTCTTGAGTTGAATGATCCTGAAACAGCTGGGAAAAGGCATGAAGTGAGGTACACAGTTCTCCTGCCTCATGGCAGGGGGCGCTGGTGACCACAAACTACGATCTACAGTCAAGTACAGCCATTCGGTTTTCCGCTCACCTTGCCTTACAATAAAAAGGAAGGATTACGTATCTCAACTAGAAATTTTTTCCATGCCTTTGCTCAGAAGAAGCTGCGCATGGACTTATTTATTTATTTATTCAGCTATTCAGTTTATTTTTCTTCTTTCCAGACATGTTATTACAACATATTTCACTTTCATCAGTCTTGGAACATCAGCAACAACATCCGAAAAGAAAAAAGAAGGGTTGACGAGTAGAAGCCATTGGCTTGTAAGGTTCCCGTCCCCTAAATCATCAACAACATCTCTCTCATTACAGCACATTGTCAACCAAAGTCATACATTGCACATCACAGTTCAATATCAATTAATGAGTGTTTATCCAATATGAGTTCGAGAGAGACAGCAAAGTTAGCAACGAGAGACAGAAGAAAAGACGTCTGCTCTCATTGAAAGCCGGAAGACTTCCTTTATAAGTAAACATAACAAATAAGTAAACATGTAGGAAACAACATAACGTTTTTTTAATCAAATGTGCTAATTATGTGTTACAGTTTGTATGTGTAAATAATTCTCCTCTGTGTTACTGGTTGTGTGTTTGCTGTGATGCTGGGGATAGCCTTGGGCGGACACACACACACACACACACACACACACACACACACACACCTACCTGAAGCAGCGCTAACTATGTTAGCCAAATGCTAGGTGACTTCCAACAGCTTGTGAGGAACCTTCAGTGCGTAGCTCTGAGCCAGGTCATTATCACACACGCTACGTAGCCCGATCACGAACCACACACACAAGCGCACACACACACAGCTGCCGTAGCCTGAGCGAACTCACCCTCAGGGATGACCACACCCATATCTGGGCGGACACTCAAATATAATTCAGGATAGGTCAATTTACTCTATCAATCAGGCCGGAGATGATGTAAGGATCGGCACTGTAGTCAATCTGACTGTTTCTGATTCTGTCCAGCCATGAATCCAAAAGATTCCAACTATTTATTGATGCAGGAAGTGTTTGTTTTCCAGATTCTAAGATTTGGTTGGTTTAGGGAGGACCACTGTGTATATGTAGAGACCTGAAAAAATGTGTTTTTCATAATAGGACCCCTTTAAATGTAATGGCACTGAAAAAGACTACGGCCAAGTTTTGGCCTCGGACCTTTAGGAAACACATTTGCTATTTCAGCACCACTGACAGCTCCAGAGGACAAACAAACCAGAACCACATCAGAACAAGATGGTTTTGGCATCATTTTCCTCAGCTGGGGTCCCTGTGGGAGATTTTGTGATCATTGTTTTCTAGGACATGTAAAAAAAAAAATGTAAATTTCGCCAACTGTGCGTGTGAAACAACCTCATAAAACTTTTTGCTGTAAAAGTGAACCAGTAAGAGCCTCCAGGAGGCCTGTGATTGGACACAAACGTGCATAGCTGTCAAGATTATTATAGGAATTATCTCAACTAAGCACGTGCGGATTTTTTCAGAATTAATGTTGGTAAATAGAGCATAAATTCTTACATCCTCATCCTCCTGCAAGCGTTTTTTGCGATGCTGAACGTTGGGTCTGTCGTCCAGCTGTTGCGGATTCTTCGCGGCGTTTTCCTCGTCTGCAACCTGCCCACCGAGAAGGTGGCTGGCCTCAGGTGGGTGTGGAAAGGAATTGGTCGTATTGATCTTTCCGGAGAATCTCTCATACAGTGAAGCCATAATATCGGTCCAGTCCAGACAAAACAACTTACAGCATGTCAGAGGCACAAACCGGTCTCGCCTGATTTTTCTTTTTTTTTTTCTTTTTTTTTGGGGGGGGGGAGGAAGGGGAGAGGGATCTAGTGGTTTTCTTTGCGCTTCGAGGATGGCAGACAGCCAGGTTTTAGCTCCGGAATGGAGCACAAAAGACAAACAGAAGAGGCTGAGCCCGATAAATAAGCATCTACGGATAGTGGATCACTCACTGATAGCCCGATGTAAAATTAGTCCTTGGCAGCGACGTCCTTTTAGCTTTGTCCAGGCGCAAAGCGGACTGGTGGGCTGAAGGTGTTAATAGATGTTCTCATCTGTATTCACAACACGTTGTCTTCCCTCTCCAATTCGCCGTTGCCTCCTTATAGATAACACACGCTTGTGCCGAGTTTCTATTCAGATACTCCCACCACGCTTCGGGTGATTGTCCACAAAATAAAAGACCGAAATATAGTGTTTCGACACTTTCGGATATGTTTTTGGTGGACTGTCCTCTTGCACGAACAGTGTGAAGGACGACGGTGCTCTCCGTAGACGCGCTCTGCATGAGAATCGACCTGTGCTGAGGAAGCGGCGGCTGTCGCTACACTTTTCTGGATACTGTTTTACGCACAAGCTTTGCACCAGCGCCTCACAGCTGTATCCATCTTACATTTTAATCCTCAAGGGGAACAGGTCGCATTCGTTTTTCGATTTCACGAACGGGTTCACGCATGCGGTCCCAGGACGGAGCTCTAGTGTCTCTCTGTGGCGAGTCGAATGAGGACAGGCTGACGACGCCTCTAAGATCTCACGTTGACTGAAAAAAATCCGTCATTTTAACCCCGTTGTGAATCCCACAAAGCCCAAATGTAGAGATTACTAAATTGAATTGTGTTATTTATACATATTTTTTTAGGACAAACTTTCAAGAAAATGCAGAAAAATGTGGTAAAATCAGAATAACACGCATGGATTTAAAGAAAATATAAACATTTACCTACAACATCTTTGAGTGTCACACACATGTTTATTTCCTGCATCTAAAAGCAATAACTTATACCATGGAGGTGTCTCCACATCCTGTTATTTATTCACTTTCCCTCCTTCTTTCATACATTTTCATTCAGTATTCAGCCCTCTCTCATTTGCAAGTGATTTCACGCTTGAAATGCTTATGGAGACCAAAGTAATGCAGCTCTGGTAAATGCAGAGTTTATGGCAGAGGGGAGGGACGAGATGCTTAGGTTAAAGTGTTTCTATCTCTGCCACTCCCCATCACGATGCCACAACCAAATGCTCTTGTTCAGACAGCATAAGCTATTGATCCACATGAAGTCAATCTTAAATTCTAGAAAATAGGTCATCTTCATGGTGTTACAACTTCAAAAGCTGCTCTAAAACTTGTCTCTAGGCTGCCCTGCACAAATTTTTTTGTGGAATTCTGTTTTGCATCTAAGTCAAACTAAGCTTATTTTGTCATCATTTGCAAAGAGAAGTCAAGGTTGACTGGCTGCAATTGCAGAACAGAGAGATCCTATATTCAAAGTTGAAAAAAAGACTAGGGTTCAATCAATTTATTTCACAAGAGTTGAGTAATCATGAGCTTTGAAAGAGGTTCATTGATTCAAGGTTTGAATTATGAAGGTAACCTCCATAACAGGATATGTATCAGGAATGCCGTATACGGATTCCAAAAGTGTGAACATTCATTCAGCAAAAGAACATTACTGCCAGTGCCTAATTAAAATTAGTCCCTATCCATCCCTCTCCATTCAGTTAGAATCAATTTTCCTTTGACTTTCACTTTTGCTATTCACAAATCAATTCAGGTAAAACTTTGCTTAGTGCTTTTCAATTGCAACAGAGATTGATGCTGTGGGCCGAGCACCTTGGCTTCCAGCAGCCTCCACTTACACAGTCACTCCCCTTGGTCTTTGTCATCATTTGTTTCTCCGGTTCATAAATGCCTTTCCTGGTTCTTTGCACCCCCAGGGAAATAGGTCCAAGTCACTTGACATCCATCCCAGCTACTCTGATGGATGTCTGAACCGCCTGACTGCTTTAACACTCCCCTTAGGACAGATGCCGGGGAACTTTGGCTCAGCCTGGCTCCACTATCACCTCCTCACAGATACAGCAGCTGACTGGAACTACAAATATCCTACTCCCACATCACAGCAGTCAGGCAATGTCTGAGAATGCAAATACTGTAATTGGAATGGCATGTAAAAACAGCTATAAAAATGATATTGTAGCTCAATAAGCTGACAGATTTACAAGTAGGTAATGGTGCTGTTGTAATGGTGCAACTGTAATGGTGCAGTTGGAGCCTATACTAAGTGACATATTTGATAAGCGACACTCTTGTAATATTCCAAGCTTGTAGCAGATCCATTTAAATCAATGCTGTAAACCGATGGCTTTAAGATGACATGCAGTGAGCTAGTCTGGATGACTTTACACTTTCCAGGGAGCCATTCATATTCAACTGTTTTTAGAGTCTAACTAAATATCTACAGATGTTTTATTATTTATAGCCCTGGAGGAAGTCATTTATTTCCATTCATTGCTGAACTAGAATAATCTTAAAATACTGGTGCTCACATGCTGGATTTCTCTAAAGCAGACTTCAGGTAAAATACAACCTCTCTGTGGAAGATACA
Organism: Antennarius maculatus; assembly: GCA_013358685.1. Taxonomy (NCBI): domain Eukaryota; kingdom Metazoa; phylum Chordata; class Actinopteri; order Lophiiformes; family Antennariidae; genus Antennarius; species Antennarius maculatus. Next base: position 5,733,343 of record CM023619.1, on the reverse strand, counting down.
GTTTCTTAAACTTAGCTAGCAAGAAAGACAGAATTGGTAGCAAGAAGTGTGTTGGCCGTCATAGCGACAACGCACAAAGGTCTGTCCTCCTTATCCAATATCAGAACATTGGTGTCCTGAAATTAGTGTCTCTCTTCCTTGTGCATCCATTCAGCCTACAGCTTCAAAGGACGTGGCGCCAAACTGACCCAGTGGACACCCATACTGTTGGTACACAGCTGTCCTTCCGGACTCTTCATTCCCACTATAGAAGGTATGTACAAGTCATATTCCATACAATATGTTTTAATAAAATTGGTTAAATAGACTAATTGTCTAAATATTGTTGTCTATAGGTGTTATTGAGTGCACATGTGTTGATAGTAGTTCAGTAAAAAATAATAGTGTTGTGTATTAGAATATTCCAGCAAGACAGTAACCGAAGTGAAGAGTTTAGTATAAAAAATTTTGAGACAGATTCATGTTTGTCATATGATATTGTTTTGGCTCCTTATTTCGTTACGTTTGGTGTACCCCTCTACAAGATCCAATTTCCAAAGGCTTTTGAAGGGACAATGCAGAGTCAAACCTCACAAGACAGAACCAACATTCTGTTAGTGTTGCAATATTTTAATATTTCAAACAAACATGTTTTGAAATTCTGTTGGTAATTGCTTACAACAATACACAGTAAAAAGTAACCATACAAATAAATAAATTGGTAGCAAGTACCAGGATGTACTTTGAACACAATTTTTCTCAACAAAGAAATGAATCAAACAATATCAATAACAGTAAAGATATATATTTGTGTTTTATTGAACAGGTTTTACAGCTGACATGTTGGACCTCATATTTGACAAAGTCTTGGTGGACCCCATGCCATACACAAATGAGATTTTGGCCATTCCTGTCCCCAAGAATCTGTCTGCCCAGTATGAGCGTCCGGACAAGGAGGAGGTCATTGCCAGCTACATGACCAGGTTCAACCGAGACTCAGTCTAGATCCAGTGTAGTGGCCTTTGTCTTCAGGAAACTCCTGGTGTATGCGAAGGACCACACAGGCTGGAATGACGACCCGGATTCTGCACCCTAAGTAGCCCCAGCACCAGCCAACAAAGGTGCAATAGGCCAGATGTCTGCACCGTCTACAGAAAAGGGACACAAAATTATTCATTTCACAATGAGTATTACAACTGTTGTTGATTTCCTGATAGGATGGCCCTGTGTTCTCATTGTTGTTATTGGATGTATTGTTTTATGTAAATAAATGCTCGTATATGTCAACAGAAATGGATTGATAATACCAAAAAATGTTCAACATGTCTATTAATAAGACAAAAATCAAGGTGTCACAAATACAATATATTGGACTTTGTTGTACCTACAGTATACTGTATTTGTCATGTGTTACTGCATTAATGAAGGTATGCCTGATGAAGCAAAATAAGACATAACTAGTTTTTATTCTGTGACATTTTTCAAAGAACAACTTACCGATGTATTCATCTCAGACGTGAAGGGCCATACTCAGCCCTCAGTACGTGACAGTACACCGTTTGTAGGGTGTACATGTTTAGGCACACAGACTGGAACCCAGGATGTTGAGTCATGCACGGACCCTCGTCAACCTCCTACAGACGGCTCCTAACCTACAGTGAAAAACATGGTAAAGGTCATTTGAATTTATAATTGTAAAAGTAGCCAAATAGAGACATAACTTTGTCTCTATTTGGCTACTTTGTGGTTTAGCTGTGAGATTGCTACTTGTGGTATCTCCAAACAGCAGATGTTTTCTGCTTCTGTTGGCATCCGTTCAGTGTCCACAGGAACACCTGTACAATAAACAGAAGGTGAAGACATCTCAAAATAGAGTAGATAAAGGCATCACTGAATATGGCTACATCAATTCACCATTAACCTGGTGTGATGGTGGCAAGTGTTAGCTCCGTGTGTCTTGTCACAGAGGACTGGCTCAAATTTTTTGCAGCTTAGTAACGGGTTAAATCACTGTGATATAAAAATAAAGTAACTTAGCCGTGAGCAGAAGCTAGCATTAGCCACATGGCAATAACTATCAGAACCACCATCGGACTTTACTGTCACTAATAGAAGTACAGGAACATTTTACCAGTCAACACGTCCTTATATATACAACATACATAATAAGACAGATATGACATTATTACTGTGCGATAAAAGGCGGGAGTAGAAAAAAAAGTAGCTACCGGACAATGCTCCGGTCCTGTGATGACGTAGGTTACAAAACAAAACACAAAACCAAATAAGTAACGTTCACACGTACTAACTACTCAGAAAAGTCCTGCTGCAGCCGCACAGTCGGTGTTTCTTCAGGAGCCCCCGCTTCTGGGTCCGACTCAGGGTCATAAATGTACTGCGACATGATGGGGCCTCCGAACGCCATAATGATAACAAATGTAATGCCAGTCAGTGTCCCGTTAGCCTAACGCTCTCCTTCAGAGGGGCGTGACCCAGGTGAAGGAGGCGTTGACCAGCGGAGCTCATTAACATACTACAGCTGGAGGCCTGAAACGAAGCGTTTCAGGCTCAGATGAGCGATTTTGAAAAGCTGATATTTAGGACCACAGGTCACTTTAGGTCAAAATATTTGGAATACAGTCTAGTTGGACATCTGGCAGCTGAATGACATTAAGTTAAAAATACATTATATGGGACCTTTAATGTCACCTTTTTCAAAGAACAAAGCCAAAACAGTGCATGAACTCACATGAAATTACCTACCTGCAAATCAGTGTGATTTCTGCTGTTGTTATTGAGAGACCAGTTCAGATATGCGTGGCTTCACCTTGGCAAGTGCTACTCTTATGTCATTTTCACAGCAAAGTCTGTTTCTTTTGTTTTCCATGCCGCTTAAGGACGTCTGGGCTTGCACTAGTAAATTCCATATGGCTACAAGGTTTTTAGCCTGTGTAGCCACAGTTCTTATTTTTTGGAAAAAAAGGCTAAAACTTACAACTTTTTTGGACTCGTGAAAATCCCCGAGTGATAACATAAGAAAACAATAGCATGCGGCTATTTCCGCATGCCGACGGAAATAGCCGAAGTGACCCGAACGCTCCCGATCATTAAATACGCACTCGGGTCATGACCTCCTCTCCTCCAATGAAAAATAGAGGATTCTATTTTTACAAGCTAAACCCGTGAATTGGTGTACGACAAGGCGAGGACGATCGATCGAAAGAAGATGAGAATAGAGTGTTTTATTGTAGATTTTGCGTTAAAATTCTAATTGAACAACACATGGTGAATGCTGAGAGGGGGTAGGAGTGGTGACAGACTGATCAGAAGGTAAATGAAAGATATTATCAATACTTTTTTGTAGTCTTAGACTTTTGATTCCTATGACACCCCCCCTTAGCCAGTGATGGCTAAGGGGGGGTCTCATCACGAATTGACACGATGTGTCAAACGTACACAGCGATTCTTCTATGTTTGGCAGGTGATCACGCTACATCGATTAGCCTACCTGCGCTACAGGGGATTTTGCGCACTCAGTAGTCGATTTATGCCTGTCATGATGGTACGTCATCTGATTGCTTTATTAATATTTTAATTCATAGTAACTATGTTTTGTCTTGACCTCCGTCTCTGCCGAACCCCTGAGACTGACTCACCGAACCCCTAGGGTTTGATCGAACCCAGGTTAAGAACCACTGCATTAATGTGTTTAAATGAACTAAAATGCCACCACAGGCTAAACTGCTTCCGTCAGCATGCTGCACAACACAACAAGAGAGCCCACAAATTAAGTGGATGGAAGAGCAATTAATCAATCAATGTCTGCTGGAAGTGCAGCAATATCTAATTTCCTGTGAACATTGCTCAGCTGAGAACAGAAATGATTACACTTTCTATATGCATGTGACAGAGTGGATTTAGTTTGAGGCCACCATAATCACATAAATTCCCCCATTTTCTGTTCAGCATTAGTCAGATGCTAATGTTTTGTTTTTGTTTTTTTTGTTTTCTTTTAGCTGAGCTGAACTGAGGCTGCAAGTTTTTTGGTTTTGTTTTGTTTTGTTTTTTGTCTACCTGATACTGATGTCAGATTATGTGCCTCTTCTCTAATAGAGAAAAATATATTTCACAACTTCATTATCAGGCTGTAAATAGGTTGCACACACATTAAGTAGAAATCAGTGCCCTGTAAATTCACTTAAACCCAGTAGTGTGCAGACAAAGATACAGTAAGTAAGACATAGATACTGCATTAGGTGTGGAAATCAACTAATTCAATATGGCCTACCTTCTCTCATGGGTAATCACAGAAGCAGCAGCTGTGACACCTGTGAGAGCTGAAACCCTCATTGTGTGATTGCTAAATTTTAGATCACAAGTCACTGTCTATAGAAGCCATAACAAAATCACAGTAAAACATAAAACACACAGGAAGGAAGGCAGAAAGGCAGGAAGGAAGGAAGGAAGGACGGAAGGAAGGAAGGAAGGATGGACAAGACTATGATCTAGGGCTTGACAAAATGATATTTATATATTTTGACAGATGGATAGACAGACAGACAGATAGATATTGCAAGACAGACAGAGACAGAGATTTAAACTTACTATGTTTTGCAAGTCAAGGAACTTTATTGCAATTGCAGCCTATTGAATGAACACAGAGAGAATCACTGTGTTCGTTCGGGTCCTAGTTACATAATAATAAACTTACACAACCGACATAAACACATACTGAGTCGGAGTAAATTATACATTTTGTATGATTATACATTATACGTTTTGATGAAAACTGTTACGGCCGTAGCTCATCTGTCAATATTCTGTATCCCTCTGCAACCCTGCCTTTGAGCTGCTGGCCCTGCTCTGGGATGCTCCGCCCTCAGTCGTCAGTGCCAGGTGTGGTGTCTCTGGGACTCCTGGCCACGCCCATCTCCTGATTGGCGTGCAGTCCCCTTGATTGGCCCAAGCCCTGCCTCGTCATATGGAATGGACAGTTTAAAAGCTCGGCAATGCCATTCAAGCGGCGCGACTGTCTGACTGTGGCAGCACGCCTTTGAGAGCTTTTCGAACTGTGACCGTACGATTTGTGACCTTACAATTTGTGAACTTATGATTTGTGACCTTGTGATTCTGAGTTTGGATTTTGGATTGTTGTACACCGTCATTAAAGAGCTGGTTGTGTTTTGTGTTCCATTTTATATATTTTTTGTTAGTGAAGTTTGCATTTTGAAATCTCTTAAAGAGTCCTAAGTTAGTACTTTTTTTTTTGTTATCATTGAACAGCGCCCTTTGGCCTTCCTTTGTTAATTTAAAAACAATCTTGGTTAATCCCTTGTACTGTGCGAGAATTTGATAATAAATGTTTTATGTTCCCCCTTTTTTTATACTAGTTATGTTATTTCCCCAGTCCTCTAGCTGGGTCGTAACAAAAACTATACCATAAATTCACATTATGGTAAACATTCTACAAGTACTTATTTGTAGCTTGCTATAAACTCAATTCTCCAGTTCTGTGTGAAAATCAACTGTGACAACAACTGTGAAGACCAGCTGAGCCTGTTGCTTTTTGGATCCGGCTCATGATTGCCCCTGCACATAGTACGATCTGAAGCAGCCCATACGTAATGGACGAGGCAAATCCATGTTCAGAAACCAAATTGAAATGGTAGCATAAACTGGAAATGGAGGCTAATGCTGGCTGCTAAAATAGAATAAACTGTGGCCATGCTTGAAAAGAGCAACAGAGTACAGATGTGGATTGTGGAAGCAGATGGTGAGAAGGAGGAAGAGGACAAAGCACCTCCTCGTGTGTAAGTGTGTGGATAGATGGTTTATGAAGCAAAACAAAATTTAAAAGGATGGTGGTGGGTGAAATTAAGCGGGACACACATCATCTAAACCAGCGATCCCCAACCTTTTTTGCACCACAGACCCATTTCATCTAAGACATTATTTTCACGGTCTTCATTTGCTCGATAATCGTTAATGACGCCAGGACAGCTGTAGTCTAATAATAAATCATCCGCAGTGGTTTCATGTAAAATGCAGACATCAACAAACAACTTTTTTTTCATAAATTGATAGTCAACATCTCTGTAAATGATATAATTGTACGAAATAATTATATTAAAATCTCGATTTAAGTGACTGCACTGATGAGGTTTATTTTGAAATGTAGCGACTTACAATCAATGCATTCAGGAGAAATACTGATCATTTCCAATAAAAGGGTGAACGAGTCAATCAAATAATAATAATTATAATAATGAGAATTAGTGGTTGGCGACCGCTGATTCAGGGGTAACTGGAGATAATGACACTTGAAGTGTGTTCCGGACGTCCGGTCTACTTCGCAGTTTGGTTTTCTTCACGGTCACTGCAGAAAATCCCGCTCCACAAAGACAGGAGGTTGGAAATGGAAACAGGGTTTTCTATACTTTTTAGGCGATCTCAGGATTATCTGCCTTGACTTCAATCCAGTACACTGGCCGCAGTTGTGGGCGCTTAATTTAGAGGTAACCTGTCACATGACAGAGACCTGTCAAGCGGGACACAGCATTTGTCTGTGCGTCATTCAAAACGAAGACACTTTTCAATATAAAACATCTTTCAGACTCTGAAATAAATAAAACGGAAGTACTGTAAACTAATTTTTCTTTCTGTGCGGCCAGGTACCAAATGACCAATGGACCGGTACTGGTCTGTGGCTCGGGGGTTGGGGGCCACTTATCTAAACCACCCATTTAGGTATCGTTTTTATTTTTTTCATTGCGCTACAAAACATAGCCTTCGGTCACTTAATATTCTATATTACTCTACATACATTTACATATTCTTACTACACTTGTTTCTTTGTACGAGATATATTTAGAGCCAAAAGTACATTCCTTTATTTAAGAATGAAAAAAATAAGTCATACCTAGGTTTTGATTGGGGCATTTTATCACTTTAACTGCTTGTGAACAACAAAAATCAGCCTAACTCCTCATCAATTCACTACATTGCCCATTTTCAAGCATGTATGAGTCTGCATATGTAATCTGACCTCAAAGACATCTGACTGATTTTCACACAAACAATGGGTAAAAAACATGTTTACTTTCTGCACATATATATATATATATATATATATATACACACACACACACACACACACACACACACACACACACACACACACACACACACACACACACACACACACACACACACACACACAGGGATTGCAGAACCAATCATTTGGACTAAACCTCTCACACAACAAGACAAACATACTTCAATCCAACTTTCCCTCCACGGTTCCCAATTTGCACCTCAGTAATTAGCTGGCATCACAACACAAAGTAAAATGAGTCAATAATCATTAGTGCAGCACATGTAACAAACTGTTAAAGTGATTATGAGGAACGTTGGTCATCAAGTCTAAGAGTGGGGGACATCAGGACCCACCATTCTCTTCCTGCCAGGCTAATTACTATCAGAAACAACTAGCAGCCTTTCTGTTGGGAGCAGAGGACTCACCCATAAACAAAGACATTCCTCCACAGCGTGCCATGCATGCTAAAAAGGCCCCTTACCCTTCTGGAGTCAGTGCTGGTGTTTATCTTCAGCTGGGTGGCTATGAGGACAGACATGGTGGAAAGTGCACCTTGCCTTTTCCCACTCGCTGTGGTCAGACCTTTGTGCTGTGAAGTTGGAGCTGCTGGAGGTGTCTGAGAAGTCCCCCCCACCACACGCATAAACACACACTCGTCCTTGTCTCCTTCCCTCTCCTACAGCTATGGGAGAGGGACAGCATGACCTGGGGGTCCAGGAGCCCAACCGGAGAGCCTCCCTCTCTTCATGTGCAGTGAATCAATCACACGGATGCTGGCGTCACCTCCATGGGATGTGTGAGGGGGAGAGAGGGATGCGTCTCCTCTGCTTAGGCTGTTCCAAATGTAACTTATCTCTCCTCATCCAGAATCCTTCCCTCTCTGGATCACTCTCCTGTCTGGCTCACTGCATCCTCACCCAGACCTAAAATCTTCTAAAAAGATTTGCCTCAGCTGAAGTAGAGAGTTCAATAGTGTACTACATGCAGTACATCCAAGCAATAAACGCAAACATCACAACACAGTGTGTGTGTGTGTGTGTGTGTGTGTGTGTGTGTGTGTGTGTGTGTGTGTGTGTGTGTGTGTGTGTGTGTGTTTTTCATGAAATTGATCAATTCAGTTTGCAGCTTGGTTGTAATTGAGTGCACATAATATTTATGCTACTTGTCCTCCAGTTCATAAAATGCACCCCCCCACCCTGCACATGCACACACACACACACACACACACACACACACACACACACACACACACACACACACACACACACACACACACACACACACACACACACACACATTAATTCACACATCAAGCCATCTGCCACTGCTTTATTTATGTACTGTTGTGTTTTCAATCCTAGAGATGCAAACAGATGAACCAGTTAACACAGACAAACTACAGCATGGGCGCCACAGGAACGACAGAATGAAATGGATATTTGTAAATTTAGAAGAATTCATATTTCCAAATGAAGATTCAAACCATCTCCTCTTTTCTAAATGTCATCTTGAGTGAACATGCAGTAATGAAAGCTGGGGGTGAGGCACATCTGAACCTTGAGAGGATGAGCACAGAAAAGCTTTCATAACTCAGGGAGCAGTGAATATTATGGCTACAGACATTAAATCCCGGAGCAGGTATGGACTCAAGCTGAACCTTGGCTGCTTACCAGCATTTTTCTTGTGCGTGGGGAGTAGTGCGAACACTAAAGACACTTGTGGTGCAAAGGTAATTAAAGAACTATTACGGAGCTCAAAGTCTGAAACTTTCCATGCTGGGATTTAATTTAAAATTCACAGGCAAAGTCCTTATATGACTTTAACAATTATCCATCGAAAATGTGAAGAAACTACAGGTAAAATGCCTTCTCTTATTTCAAGGACAGCATTTCATAGATGTGGTAGGGTCAGGAGGATTCACCTCATACATGCTTGTTTTTAAAGTCAGACTAATTTCTTTTTTCCTGACTCATGGACTCAGAGGAAGAGTCCTCTCCCTGCAGTGGTGGAAGTTTATCACTAATGACGACTATGCTGCTGCTCGTATTCCACGTGACTTATTTGTGCAGTGATAAAGATCCTGTGATGACACTGCCATTCAATAAAGAGCTATATTTAAAGTTAGGTGATATAATAACGCTGCATGAGGCAGTATATATCCATATTAAAAACAGGAGAACAAAGCTGCAAATTTAGAACTGATTTCATGTTAATCAGGCCAACATGTCAAAGCCAGACTCTAAAAGGCACAAAGATGAGCTAAAGTTCATATTTTCATGTACACCACAGGAGATACAAATTCATCTGAAAGAATAATTGTTCTGGTGGCTGTTCCAGGAATTAATGAAGTCCTTTGAGTTAATAAAAGCCATGGTGGTTGTAGTTATAGGTGATGCTGTTAACAAGCTGACTTTGTGTGATGGCATTTTCCCATAGCCCTTCAAACAAGGCCCTGATTGGTCAGTCTGTACTTTAATTTTTGTCACATTTACAGCCATAACTTATAATCTTATGATTAAGAACGATGCTAGTTCACTGTAAATCACTATAATCGTTAATCGTTATGCAAAAATTCAGCTCTGTATTGCTGTAAAGCACATTTATGTGGTGTTTTATCATGCTGAAAGTGGATTAACAATGCGCTGCTGGAATTTCTTTATTTGTTACTTTTAGTGCATGCTGGTGAGTACCCTTAGATACTAATTTCGCCCATCTGTCACTTCCTGCTGATTCTGCAGAATGTGAGCTGTCATCAAATAATTTTAACAGCTGATTAAAAAAAACAAGACTATGATTAAAGGCTTGACAAAATGATGTTTATATATTTTGATAGATGGATAGACAGACAGATAGGAGTTTATCCCAACATCACTGTGCATTTTGTTCTTTTTTCCTGGAAATCACACACATTTACATGTGTAATGGAAATGCCTTAAACAGATATGGCTCTTGGAATGCAAAGAGAACACTAGATACCAGATACCAACAGGATAATGAAATCATCTGTTTAGGTTTTGGCTTATTTATGAGTGTCTGTTTAACCAGTGTCCGCAAAAGCTGAACTAAATAGTTAAATCATAAACCAATCAATAAATAAAGCAGATAAATATCAAACAACTTGGATTTCAAGACACAAATAATCCCTAAGGTCTTCTTCCTATTGCCTTTTTCTCTGAGCAACAATGATTTCAAAACTGCTGCAAAGATTGATCAACTTTAAGTGAGTGCATTTAAATGATTTATACACTATGTAAAATGGTGTATTATTGTTTTTTGTTTTTTTTCCCTGTGTGCTACAGTGCAGCATTACAGTATGGTCAAACTCTGTTCCCGACTTTGTGCTCCAGAATGCAGTCAAACCTATGTCTCCTACCTCTCTGTTTTTGACCTTCAGCTAGATCACAGTAACTATCCCTAGCTAATCAGCTCAAATGCCCCAAGCAATGTCTACCAGCGCTCCTCCCTCTGGATCTCAAACGTCACACTGTGATACTTGGTATGCTTCTCAGACCAGCCCCTCTTTGAGCTTAGGGAAGGGGAGCGGTGCACATATAAATAGAAAAGACAATGCTGTTTGTCAGAATAGGAATAGGTCCAGGAATGTGTGCACATCAGGCTGTGTTGTGTCTTTATCAGCATGATGCAAGCTGCTTAACTCCACACACCGGTCTATCAGGTCATCTGTTAAAGGTGACAGTCACATTTGAGGCCTGCACCCCAGTGAGCAATGCAAGAACAAGATTACATCCAGCATGAAGAACCTGAGGTGCTCCAGAGTAGCAAGAAGCTGCAAAAACCTATTATAAGCATGGTCCTCGTCCACAACAGCCCTTCGCTGGAGATTCTAATCCACAGCATGGCGGTTAGCAGTGAAGAATGCTTGCTGCTGAATGTTGTCACTTGTTAATGCTTGTCCCTGGCTATTTCCTGTCTCAGAATTTCATTTAATTGAACAAAGTGCTATTGTTTGCCACCACATTATCAGTCTCAATAAGGCTATTGAACGAAATAAAAAATGATATCAAGGTTACTGTGTTGTTTGTCTGTGTGTGAGTGTGCTTGTGGACACACACATCAGAAAAATTAAAGTCATTTTCCAACAGCTGATAGTAGTTGTGGGCAACAGTGCAAACATTTTAAGCAGGGGATTTAAAGTGCAATAGTTCAATGCTGAAACACAAGATGAATACAGAAAGACATTTCATACATACAAATTCCTGCTGCATTCAAATCGTTTCAATGGGTGTCCACCTGTATAATCCTACTCCAGGGAACCTTAACATTCAGCTCACATTCTCTCAAGTCCTGGCATAGGTTCACACCACACTAATGTGATCTAACAAAAGAATACAGGTTAAAATAGGATGCACTCGAATTGAACACTTGATGAAAGCACAAAAACATCCTAAAATAACAAAAATAACAAACATTCAGGTCTATTTGACAGCTTTTTGAATGTGCAACTTTTTACAGCCTCTTGTGTGACATTTCATCATGAAAACAGTCATAAGCATCAAAATCTGGCACAAATTCAACAGCACAGCAGTGGCAACAGCAGTATACAACCTGGCAGCGTTTTAAAAGGCTTAATGCAGCACTGCATGTTTTATAATAGTGACCAACAGAACTAAAAATCATGATGTCATGAGTTTATGTTTTGCATATACAACATGCATTACACAATGCAATTTGTGTTATTAATGTGTGACAGCATCCACTAAGCTACATTGATAATATTCGTGCAGTTTTCGTGCAGTTCCCAGCAAAAGCTGCCTAGTTCTGCTTATAAGCCAGTATGATGTCTTAATAATGAAAAAAAAGGACTTTGATAATCTGACGTAATCAATTGATGGGACTGAGTGCTTGAAATACTGAAATTGTGTGTTTGATGGTTTGCAAAGTTGAAACTAGGCCATGAAGAGAACTCACTCTTGTCCCACAAAGGACTCCATCTTCTGGACCATCAATTGTCATGTGATCTCTCTCTCTTTCTCACCCCCCCCCCCCTTTGTCTCTCTCATTCTCTCTCACAGACTTGTATCTCCCTCTCTGTGTGCTTTTTATGTTGTCCTTACGTCTGTGTCTCAGTGTGAATAACTTCATTTGTTAAATAAGAAAACTTTTGCAAATGTCTAATCTTTTGCATGTTTTTGCTTGCAGTCTGTTCTTTCTCCAGGTCCCAGCAGTAGAGAGGCAACCATATGGCTGAGTGGATTATCTGGTTTCAAACACCTGAACCTGCTTGAAGTCCTTCCAGATTCTACTCAATAATATGTTTAAAATTTTGTCTGACTGACTGTCCATAATGTAAATCTACACTTTTTAACTATTCTACACAGAAAAACATGTTTTACGTGTCCCTGGAAAGGGACGACTACTCTGCTGCTCTCCTTGAGGTTTTCCTCAATGTGTTCCTCCTTTTACTTATACTGCTAAATATATGTAAATGCTTTTCCTATTTTGAATTCCCTTTTTTTCTTTGTGATATTAAGCTATATACAAACAATTTACATAAATATTTTACTCTTTATGTCCAGATGAACTGAAACATCACTGATAGCTGTAATTTGCTATTTGCAATTTCCACTGGTCATGGTGGAATTCAATAGACTGTGCCTGTGACTCCTTAAAGTACTTAAGTTTTATCAAAGGAAAATTAGTCTTGAGGAGTTTAGGGTTTTCAACACATCAAGCTGCAAGTGCCATCAGCAGAAATGTGAAACCTACAGAGGGCTAATTTATTGTGCAGGGGTCAAATTGGTTTGAAAGAATCTGACTGGAGGCTCATAAAGCCTGAGTAATCAGAAGACAATCTGTCAAGATGCTGACAGAACTGGAAAAGCTTGCAGGGAAAGTTTGATCTCAAGTCAGTGCCTCCAGTAGAGGGCAAACTAACTCCAGCATGGAATGAACAAGACTCAGTCGAGGTCTTATCTGTGACAATCTGGCTTTTCCGACAAATGAATGAACATCAATGCAGAACTATGACAATTAAATGATGTGGAGAAAAGCTGAGCTTTCCACATCACATTTTGTGTTCTCAGAGACAATCAATTTTCTCTTTCTTCAATTTAAAACATAAAATATCATATAGTTGAAAGATGAACCCTGCATGTGGCACCAATTCTTACACAAAGGCCTTAATGCCTTCAATGCAGTGATCTAACAGACATTTTTTAGGCTGACATGCCACCTAGAGGCAGATTTGTCACAGTTTCCTTCAATCTTTTCCTTCAGTACATCTTTGAAGTAAACATGGAGAGAAACAGATTCATAGACAACACAACACATTTTCATCCCATATATATTGAAACTGCAATCAATGCATCTGCCTAAGTAACCCAGGTTAACTTTGGATCTTCATGCGAGTGTTGCCTGGTTAGCATCAGAGGAGTGCAATTGTGAGCTCATTACTTTGTAAAGAAAGTGTTACTTTACCTTTATGATTTTCATTTTTTGTGTGCAAGAGTGCAAGCTGGTAAAAACATGGCTGTACGCAAAAAGAATCAGATCAACCCAAGTGCCTTTTCTGCACTGGTCAGTATACCAGTCTCAATGTGTGCATTTTGTAATGGCAATGGTGTATTACTGTATCAAGACTATGAAGGACTTAGGTCAGAGTATCCTTAAAGTAGGTCAAATCTGTGCACTAGCTTTGACCATAGATCAAAGCTAGTGCATAGGTAGATCAAAGCACTGGCTTTGGTCTATGGTCTTACACTGGCCTTCTCCCTCATCTTTATATCTTATCCGGTTCCTGAGTGTACAAAAGTTGAAATTTGACCTTGACCTAGTTTTTTCAAAGTCAAGGTAATCATCTAATTTTCATCCCCTTTGCCACCCGAGTAATGTGCTTTTTTTCATCTTTTTATCTGCAACAGTTGCGAAGATAATTGGTGGACATTCGAACAAACGAACGGACGAACACACGAACACTGACAATTACAATACATCACCGCTTTAAAGCGAGACGTAATCAACCCACTAGAAAATACTTAAGTGAATTAACATAAAAGAACTTTATTAACAAACACAGGATCCCAAAAATAAAGTATACATATTTAATACAAATAACATTACATAGGATTGAGTCAAATGCAGGGTCAGTAGATTTATTAAGTGAATAATATTGTGTCGTTTTGTCTTTGTCTACTTTCAACCTGGTCCTGGTTATATTAAAACACCAACAGTTCATTCCATCCATAAACCTGCAGTCTTTTCCTCGTCTGCTGGTACAAGTCTAGACATCAGTTCTAGCTTTCCGTAACGTTTACAGTCTACACATCATTTGAGAATGTTGAAATACTGAAATGAATAATGCTCAATGTGCCAAAAAATTATGTCCCCCAGCGAGAAAATATTTCATATTCCCTTTGTCTCGGCGCGAGCAAATTGATTCTCCAAAATAGTTACTTGTCTGCAAAAAAAAAATCTGTCTGATATACTGTATGTGATCTCAAACACTTCTCATCTGAGCTCACGTTCCGTAAAAGCACTTGCGCGTTGTCTGAAACTGAGATGAAGAAATACTGTTTGGCAAGTCAAAGAAAGACTGCATCATCCGAACATCTTAACAACATATAACCCGACTCCGAACGTCTTCTTTTCCAGTCCGAGGAAAAAACACAAAATCCCCTCTTTGACCTCTAGAAGTAACATACTCCAACAAAGATGTCCCAGTTGGTGAGGTTGAACTTTTAAACTTAGAGAACAGCGAATGTGAGTAGAAGGTGAAAGATAAACGTTACCTTATCTCCCTTACAGGATCCTTTGCGGTAGTTTCCTGCACCTGCAGATGAGTTCATGGTCCCGTATAACGTCTTTTCAATCAAAAAGCAAACAAAAAATATATTCACCTGTCGAATGATCGATCAAATTTGATCGCTCTCACGCGTAAATTCAAACGAGCGTTTACGTACGCACACTCTCAAGCTGCAAAAATAACCCCAACGTGTGGCTTTTTGCCTTGATGCCGGAGAATTTAAAAGCCCCAATAAAACGCGTCGTTAACTTCATCTCCATCCAAAGCAGCAAGGAGAGAAGAAAAACGCCACATACCTGTAGAAATGCTGCTTGAAAGTGTGTATTTCAAAGACCAATCAGAAGCATAGTGCGCACAGTGCGCGCTCCGTGCCCACGAACCGAAACGCCAGCGAGACAGACGATCAAGGGGAAAGTTTCGCGTCGAAACGATTTACCGTCAACGAGTTAAGTTTCTTTTGTAATTTTGTGCGTGGGCGTTGCTTCAGATGAGTTGATCCGCGGTCAGTTCAGTATTCGAATGTGGGTTTTTAAGAACGACTGAAGGGTGAAAAACTTGAATCAAAGCTTCTACTTTATCAGCGTATGTTGTCTTCTCTCCCGGGCATTAAGGAGCCACTAGTGCAATCCTTCAAGTGCACTTTGAATCCACTGAGTAAAAAGTCTGTGGGTCTACTGGCCGCTTCATCCGCACCCTTTTGAAACATTCACGCCCTATCTAGTGTGTCAGAACACATTCAGGCTGGTTAGTGACGAGATTAGAGCGCTTTTGTTGGTCGCAAATAGAAGCAGCTTATACTGTATAACTCTATAACTTCTGCTCACCTGGAGAGGTTTAGATGTCTGCTTTATAATACTTTTAAGATTTATTTGTGTCTCTCACACAAATGTGAGATGGAGCCCTTTGCCTTTTTCCCCAGACACTTCCATATCAAACTAGGCAGTCAGAGACTGCAACAAACCGCGACACCCCTGAATTCAAAATTTTAGCCTGACCTACTTTCATAGGTCAGGGTCATTTAATAATTTTTCCGGTTCCTAAGATATGTGCAAAAATATCTCAGACCATAAATCAAAGCTAGTACTTTGATTTATGGTCTCACACCGGCCTTCTCCCTCGTCCTTCTATCTTATCCAGTTCCTGAGTGTACATAAGTTGAAATTTGACCTAAACCTAGTTTCCACAAGGTCAAGGTCATCATCTCATTTTCATTCCCTTTGCCGCCCGAATAATGTGCTTTTTGTTTCATCTTTCTCTCTGAAACGGTTGTGAAGATAATTGGTGGACGAACAGATGGACAGACAAACACACAAACACTGACAATTGCATTACATCACCGCTTTGTGGAATGTAACTCGCAATTACATACCAGCGTTGGACGATGGATCTGTCATCCTTTTGCCACCTCCCACCTCACCCCCCACCCCTCAAACAATAATAGTTGTCATTTGGTCTAATGAAGTAGTGGCACAAAAAATGTTCACTACAGATATAAAAGTGTGAATTTAATGAAACCACATGGGGCAAAGAGGCGACGGGCTCTAAAAGACTAACACCTCAGTTTCTGCTAATTAGTGAAAAAAAAAGGACATTAACATTTAGTTGGAGTTTTGAGTACCAGTAAGTCCAAACAGAAGGACTGTGTTTCCATCTCTGCCCTACTCTTTTTTTCTCTGCAGACTTGTGTGATGTTGCAGTAATGTTACCACAAATGACGCTGAGGCACATACAGTACACATAAAACACACTTAAAGAAAAACCTTGACACTCAGCTATTCTCTGTGGAAGCATTGAGAGAAAAATGAAATATCTGCTGTAATACAAACTCTTTCTGCTGTTATTTATTTTAGTATCATTATTTTTTTTTTTGCCACATTGCACTGGTGTGGAACCATAATTAATTGAACAGTAGAAATGTAGCATACAGAGACACGCAGTTAAGATATGGCAATTCCCCATTGGGCTGCGTTGGCGAATAGTAACACAAAACGCACTTATATCTCTTCCCCTTTTGATGCAGATTATAAAACAGAAACAGGTACAAATTGTACTCGTTGTTGGCCATTTATAGTGTGTGTAAATTGAAATGAAATAAAAAGTGTTCAATAATTCAATAAATTGAAATGAAATAAGAAAAATTTATTGGTTGTATTCTGTACAATTACATCAGTTTTAGAGCTTCAAAAATAGCTATTATGGAGCGTGTCTCTATGGGTCTCTCTCTCTCTCTCTCTGTGAGAATGGCGGGGTGTGGAGCTGAGAGCGTAATAAATTGTTTGTGGCTAATTTTTGGTAAGTTCTTCTAACTTTTTTTTTTTCTTTGGTGAATGTGTGTTGGGTTTCTGTGTACATCTTCTTCTTTTCCTTTCGGCTTTTCCCTTCAGGGGTCGCCACAGCGAATCAATTGCCTCCATCTAACCCTGTCCTTTGCATCCTCTTCTCTCACACCAACTACCTTCATGTCCTCTTTCACTACATCCATAAACCTCCTCTTTGGTCTTCCTCTGGGCCTCCTGCCTGGCAGTTCAAAACTCAGCATCCTTCTACCAATATATTCACTATCTCTCCTCTGGACATGTCCAAACCATCTCAGTCTGGCCTCTCTGACTTTATCTCCAAAACCTCTAACATGTGCTGTCCCTCTGATGTACTCATTCCTGATCCTATCCTTCCTAGTCACTCCCAAAGAGAACCTCAGCATCTTCATCTCTGCTACCTCCAGCTCTGCCTCCTGTCTTTTCCTCAGTGACACTGTCTCTAGACCGAACAACATCGCTGGTCTCACCACAGTTTTGTACACCTTTCCTTTCATTTTAGCTGAAACTCTTCTATCACACATCACACCTGACACTTTTCTCCACCCATTCCATCCTGCCTGTACACATTTCTTCACCTCTTTTCCCCACTCTCCATTGCTCTGGACTGTTGACCCTAAGTACTTAAAATCCTCCACCTTCTTGATCTCTTCTCCCTGTAACCTCACTCTTCCACTTTGGTCCCTCTCATTCACACACATGTACTCTGTCTTACTGTGGCTAACCTTCATCCCTCTCCTTTCCAGGACAAACCTCCACCTCCTCTAGCTTCTCCTCCACCTGTTCCCTGCTCTCACTGCAGATCACAATGTCATCTGCAAACATCATAGTCCATGGAGATTCCTGTCTAACCTTGTCTGTCAGCCTGTCCATCACCATAGCGAACAAGAAGGGGCTCAGAGCTGATCCCTGATGCAGTCCCACCTCCACCTTGAACTCCTCTGTCACACCTACAGCACACCTCACCACTGTCTTACAGTCCTCATACATGTCCTGCACCGCTCTAACATACTTCTCTGCCACTCCAGACTTCCTCATACAATACCACAGTTCCTCTCTGGGCACCCTGTCATAAGCTTTCTCCAGATCTACAAAAACACAATGCAGCTCCGTCTGGCCTTCTCTGTACTTCTCTATCAACATCCTCAAAGCAAATACTGCATCTGTAGTACTCTTTTTTGGCATGAAACCATACTGCTGCTCACAAATGCTCACTTCTGCCCTTAGTCTAGCTTCCACTACTCTTTCCCATAACTTCATTGTATGGCTCATCAGCTTTATTCCTCTGTAGTTGCCACAACTCTGCACATCTCCCTTGTTCTTAAAAATGGGCACCAGCACACTTCTCCTCCACTCCTCAGGCATCTTCTCACTATCTAAGATCCTGTTGAACAACCCAGTCAGAAACTCTACTGCCACCTCTCCTGGACACTTCCAAACCTCTACAGGTATATCATCAGGACCGACTGCCTTTCCACTCTTCATCCTCTTCAGTGCTCTCCTCACTTCATCCTGGCTAATCTTTGCTACATCCTGGTCCACAACAGTCACCTCTTCTAGTCTTTGTTCTCTCTCATTTTCCACGTTCATCAACTCTTCAAAGTACTCTTTCCATCTTCCCATCACACTGCTGGCACCTGTCAATAGACTTCCATCCCTATCCTTAATCACCCTAACCTGCTGCACGTCCTTCCCATCTCTGTCTCTCTGTCTTGCCAGCCTGTATTGATCAGTCTCTCCCTCCTTACTGTCCAATCTAGTATACAAGTCATCATAAGCCCCTTGTTTGGCCTTTGCTACCTCTACCTTCACCTTACGCTGCATCTCCCTGTACTCCTGTCTACTCTCCTCAGTCCTCTCAGTGTCCCACTTCTTCTTAGCTAACCTCTTTCTTTGTATACACTCCTGTACCTCCTCATTCCACCACCAAGTCTCCTTATCTACTTTCCTTCCAGATGACACACCAAATACTCTCCTACCTGTCTCCCTGATCACATTAGCTGTAGTTGTCCAGTCATCTGGAAGCACCTCCTGACCACCCAGAGCCTGTCTTAACTCCTTCCTAAAGGTCATGCGATACCCTTCCTTTTTTAGCTTCCACCATTTCGTCCTCTGCTCTGCCTTTGCCCTCTTCATCTTCCTCACCACCAGAGTCATCCTACACACCACCATCCTATGCTGTTTGGCTACACTCTCGCCTACCACTACTTTACAGTCACTGATCTCCTTCAGGTTACATCGTCTACACAAGATGTAGTCTACCTGTGTGCTCCTACCACCACTCTTATAGGTCACCCTATGTTCCTGCCTCTTCTGGAAGAAAGTATTCACTACAGCCATTTCCATCCTTTTTGCAAAGTCAACTACCATCTGTCCTTCTGCGTTCCTCTCCTGGATACCAAACCTGCCCATCACTTCCTCATCACCTCTGTTACCTGCACCAACATGTCCATTGAAGTCTGCGCCAATGACAACTCTCTCACTTCTAGGTATGCTCTGCATCACTTCATCAAAGTCCAACCAGAATTTCTCCTTCTCCTCCAGCTCACACCCTACCTGTGGGGCATACCCACTAACAAAATTGAACATCACACCTTCTATTTCTAGCTTCAGACTCATCACTCTATCTGACACTCTTTTTACCTCCAGGACATTCCTAACAAACTCCTCCTTCAAGATAACTCCTACTCCATTTCTCTTCCCATCTACACCATGATAGAACAACTTGAACCCTGCTCCTAAACTTCTAGCCTTGCTACCTTTCCACCTGGTCTCCTGGACACACAGTATGTCCTCTGCATCATGTCGACCAACTCTCTACCTTTTCCTGTCATAGTTCCAACATTCAACGTCCGTACTCTTAGTCCTATACTCTTGGCGCTCCTCTTCTCTTTCTTCGTGCGAACGCACTTTCCTCCTCTCCTTCTTCGACCAACAGTAATCCAATTTCCACCGGCGCCCTGTAGGTCAACAGCGCCGATGGCGGTCGTTGTTAACCCGGGCCTCGACCAATCCGGTATGGAAGTCATAGGTTTGATTCGCATCTTTGATTTGGCAAAAGTTTTACGCCGGATGCCCTTCCTGACGCAACCCTCTGTATTTATCTGGGCTTGGGACCGGCACAATAAGACACTGGCTTGTGCCCTCTTGCGGCTACATTTGCCCTCTTGCGGCTACATTTGCCCTCTTGCGGCTACATTGGGTTTCTGTGTACATAATGGTGTGTAAATAGTGGTGAGGGTATAGGTGAAAGGGGAGTGGGGTGGTTTGTGTGTGGGAAGGGGGGCACCATGCCCACAATGGAGGCAGCTCCGGCTGAGTTTGAGAGGTTGACACGCTGTCATGCCATAAAACTCGTGTCGGCCGTGCGATGCTCCATGGAGGAAGCAAGGCTGGCGGTGGGAGAAATGATCGGGTACGGTAGCGGGAAGTCTGCCGCCCGCATGAATGGAGTGATAGTCATGTTCCTGGACGGCTAAGGTTGGCGAGGTGGCGGAGAAAAGAGTAGAAATACAGAACACATGTTCTCCCCCTCATCAGCCCAGCCACAAAGGTGATAATATCAAACTCACCTCCATTCATAAAAAATGAAGTGTTGGCGAAGCATGTGTCACAGGAGACAGGTTTATATAATCCTGAAAGACACCACCAGCGATTTGAACCTGTCCTTTAACTTTAAAGTAGACGGTTTCAACTACATGGTTCTCTCGATATTGGAAACCATGAAGTGCCTTCGCTGTAGAGTGGAGGGACACTTGATCCGCTCCTGTCCGGAAAAAGGTGGAGAGCAGTGAGTAGGTGCTTCCGCAGCTCCCACTGCTGCTGGCGGGGATCCGCTGGCTACCTCAGGGCCCGTCTCGGCTCCGGTTCCCACTGCGGGGGGGAGCCTGCCGCAGACCCCGGATCCTGTTGTTCGTGTCCCAGAGGGTTTGGTGCAGGTTTCGGCTCCGGTTTCTCTGGTGGGGGTTGGCGCTGAGTCCAGACCCGGTCCCCCTGTCTCCGGATGCTCCGGTAGCTCCAGTCCTCGTGGCCTCGCCTAAGAGTAACGACCTTGCAGGTTTCAGCTGTGGCAGTGGTGTCCAGGGACAAACAAGCTCTGATCAGCCAGAGACGGCTGACACAGGTTCAGAAAATGATGGAGAATATGATATAAATGAGTATGTGTATGATGAAATTATTGATGATGACATGTCTGATGATGAAATGACAAAAATATCTCAAAAAAGGAAATATCCCGATCCTGTGCAGAACAGCGTCAAGACCAGAAGGATGTCAGCTGGGACTGACTCCTCTCAGCTCCAGGATTCCCAGGCCATCTACTTTCCAGTGGAGACAAAAACGTTCCTGGAGAGAACAAAAGGGTCCAGACTGCCTGAGGTCCGCGACCACTTCTCTGACCTTGAGCTGTTTATCACATTAGCCAGACCGCTGACCAGGAAGTCTGGTAGGGGAGTAGATGATGTGTTCACAGACCAGGAGGTCTACAGGTTAAAAAAGACAGCTGCTTAATGAAGAAGACGACTGTTTAAAGTATCTGCTGCTGCTCTTTTTTACTGATTGGCTTTTTTTTTTTTTGATTATCGTCTCTCTCTTATCTACTTGTGATTTTTAAACAGCACTTTAAATGTGAATGGGGCGAGGGCTGATTTTAAGAGAGCTGCTATTTTCAAATTAATGGAGCTAAGGAGAGTTGATGTGATATTTTTACAGGAGACCCACAGTATTGCTGACAGCCAGAGTGACAGGGGGAGAGCTTTTAATGGGGAGGGTACTTTTATAAAAATCACACTTTTTCAGGTCTCTACATATACATTGTGGTCCTCCCTAACCCGACCAACTAATAGAATCTGGTAAACAAATGCTTCCTGCATAAATAGATATTTGGAGTTTTAGGAATTCATGGCCAGGACCGAATCAAAACGATCGGATTTTGCTAGAATGGCCATTTGTTACATCACAAATGGCGCTCTGTGATTGGACAGAGTGATCGATGATATTGATTGCTTGACATGCCCAAGGGCACTTCCGGCTTTCAACAAGAGCAAACATCTTCTCTCCTATCTCTCGTTGTCGCTAACTTTCGCTATCTCTCTCTAACTCATACTGGATAAACTCTCACTGATTCTTACTGATTCCTTCAAAATGACAAGAGATAGAGGGAAATCCGAGGAGTCTGAGAATAAAAACATGAAAGAAACCCTTGATCGCGTGGCCTGTGGGGTGGGTGTGCTACAGAGCAATAGATAGATAGATAGATATGTACTTTATTAATCCCAAAGGAGATTGCACATATCCACTGCTCAGGCATTACATAACGAATAAATACTGGATAAACACCAGGAGAAAAAGAAACACTGACATCACAGGACACACCACAAGACATACACTAAACAGTATAAAATTAAATATAATCCATTCAACCACGTGCTGACCTCGCCACCTCCCCCCTGCTCCTCCTGAGAGAGTCATTGAGAGCACAGTCCCCTGTGGCGCCCCTGTGCTGCTGGTCACCATAGATGACAAACAGTCCCCCACACGGACGTACTGGGGTCTGTCCATTAGGTAGTCCGTGATCCAGGTCACGAGGTAGGGGTCCACAGCCATGGAGGTCAGTTTATCCTGCCGGAGCTGGGGCTGGATGGTGTTGAAGTCACTCAAAAAGTCAAAGAAGAGCACCCTGACGGAACAGCCCCCGG
Source organism: Antennarius maculatus (assembly GCA_013358685.1). Lineage (NCBI taxonomy): Eukaryota > Metazoa > Chordata > Actinopteri > Lophiiformes > Antennariidae > Antennarius > Antennarius maculatus. The sequence goes on along the minus strand of CM023619.1, from coordinate 5,710,495 downwards.
CTGTTAGGAGGTAGGAGAGCACGCGGTGGAGGAGGTACAAGACAGCGTTGTCAACCCCAACCTTGGCCTGATAGGCGAGCTGGAGAGGGTCCATTACACCCCGCACCTGTGGACGCATGAGCTCCAGGACCAGTCGCTCTAGGGTCATCATTACATGGGAGGTAAGAGCGACTGGTCGGTCGTCATTGAGCTCAGTAGGGCATCCTTTCTTGGGTACAGGGACGATGCAGGAGGTCTTCCACAGTAACGGGACCCTCCCCAGCTGCAGACTGAGGTTGAACAGTCGCTGCAGGGGGTTCCCCAGTTCCGAAGCACAGGCATTAATCAACAACATTAATCTCAGAAACATGGATTAATAAAACAAACAAACAAACAAAACCCCCCATGGATTTCTGATAACATGCGCAGTGGGTAGCGCTGTCGCCTCACAACACGGCGGACCCGGGTTCGAGTCCCGCTCTGTGCGGAGTTCGCATGCTCTCCCTGTATCTGCGTGGGTTCTCTCCGGGTTCTCCGGCTTCCTCCCACCTCCAAAAGCATGCGCTTCAGGTTCATTGGCCAGTCCCAAATTGCCCGTAGGAGTGAGTGTGTGTGTGCGTGGTTGTATGTCTTTGTGTGTGGCGGATATAGCGGTGGTAATATGAAAATGACTGACTGACAAACAGTCCCCATACGGGGTTGATATCTTTTGACAATATAATAGCATGTGAAACTGTTAAAGTGTCTATAACAAATTGGCTGATTCTTGTATAACACTGCTTGCTGAAAGAAGTTAATATGATCATTATATTCTTGTTGAGAACACCAGCAAGGTCAACTTCTTGTTTTGACTATCTATGATGTTAACAAACCTTGGTTCATAGGAGGACTGTAAACATGGTTATACTCTAGGTTAAAAGGAAGTGGATAAGAGTATGAACGCCTGTCAAAATTCAATGTATGAACTGGTTGAAAACTTTTAATGTCTGAGTTTGTTGATTACATATTGTAATGAGCGAAACATTTGCTGATTCTGGGGGACGGGAATTTCACAAGCCTATTGGCTTCTACCTGTTCGCCCTTTGATGTGATGACGGTGTGAAGTTTGTTATATTAACATGTCGGAAAAAAATAAACTAAATAAATAAATAAATAAAAATAAATAAATAAATCCCCGAGGGGGGGGGTTTGTTCAGGGTATGGTAGCATTGTCCTACTTCAGAGCTACACACTGAAAGTTCTTCACAAACTCACAAACTGTTGAATTCAGCTAGCATTTTGCTAACTAGTTAGGTCCACTTCAGTCATGTGTGTATGTGTGTGTGTGTGCGCGTGTGGGTGTGCGTGCGTTTGTGTGTGTATGTGTGTGTCCGCCCCAGGCTATCCCCAATATCACAGCGAACACATAACCAGTTGCACATTAATTACTAATTCAGAACAATTCTCGTTTTTTGGTGAATGAAAGCAGCCTTAGCTCTTCTAAGTGATCGTAGATCACTGTGTGTATACACACACACACACACACACACACACACACACACACGAGAATACAAGAGAAAAACTTGGTCTTACTGGTAAAATCCTGTTTCATTAGTTTGCGTTAGATTAGTTCCCTTGTTATCCACGGTCTCTCATCGTCCATGACCTTTTTTGAAAAACACAGCTTTAATTATCTCACCGGCCGGTCTCATCATGTTTACACAATGAGCCATAAGTCTTTGTTCAGCAAAGACTGGGGAACATGAGAAAGCAAGTCCACCCTTAATGCCAACAAACAAGAGTGGCAAACATGAGAAATATTAGAGCGAAATACGTAGCAGCGAAGTTACTGAAAGTTAAAAAAGTTCCAGACTATTCCAATCCATCGATCTAATGCAGGCGCGTTGAAGTGGCGCAAGTAAACAATCCCACGTGAACGCGAGGGGGAGGGAGATGTTGACTGAGGCAGCTCAGAGGGGGGAGGGGGTGGAGATAGGGAGCTCAGAGCTATGCCCCATTAAAACAGAGCTTTTGGGGGGGTTAAGAGAATTTATCAATATTCAATCAAAGATATTGACGACCACAGATCAATTTGGGGCAAGACATTTCAAATACAGTGTTATAACAACTCAACCCTGAACGTCACGTTGTTACCACGCACAAGGGGTTCTTTTGTGGGATGAAAGCAAAATTCTTAAATAAGGATGTGTAGGAAATATTATTAAACAAACACCACCTGCGTTACGCGCTCTTGGCGCAGTGTATTTTTGAACATGTGAACAAAATTAATAAACAGCAGACCCCTTTTCCCCGAACAAGGTTACAATCCCCCAAAGTTAATCCTTTAAATCCAGTCTATATGTAAACTGTTGCGCACAACAATGTCCACACGCAGAGACGGGCCTGATGGTTGCGTCACTGGATAGTTCATCCATGTGGAAAAACAAATTACCAAAAAACATAAATAGAAAACAGAAAACCCCGTCTTGGCCGGGAACACAAGTCCCGGAAAGGGAGAGGCGCCTGTTTCCTGGTAGTGTCCAAATATCTACCACGAGGACTGCACCAACTTGACTGTTTCCCCTGACGTGATTTGTAAAGGGGTCTCACCCTGTAAGGAACGTTTTTTTTCCGGAATCCAGTTAATTTAATATTGGCACTGGTTTTGCCACTGGGGCTACTGGATCTCTGATTTCTTCCTCCCTCTCCGTCTCACCTGGGAGTCTCGATAATAAAGCCTCTGGTCCACTACTCCCTGACAGGTGCGTCTAATTCCTTGGCCATTAATCCATCCATCATTACTAATTACAGTGGAATCATTACCAATTTACGAAACATACATACCAAGAATTCATTTTTTGCACATTTTACATTCATTTGATTCATGCATTCATATAACGTGTAATTGTTTCATACGACCAATACTTTATTAATGTGATGGTGTCACAGTGTAGTTGAACATCTGGCAGCTGAATGACATCAATTAAAAAAAGCATAATATGGGAGCTTAAAGACACAAATCCAGTTGCAGTGGGGGGGTGGGGATTCTATTCTCTGGACCAGTGATCCCCAACCCCTAGGCCATGGACCAGTACCGGTCCGTGGGTCGTTTGGTACGGGCCGCAGAGAAAGAAAGAATAATGTATATTACTACTGTTTTATTTATTTCGGAGTCTGAAATATGTTTTATTTTGAAAAATCACTCGATTCTATGTCAGTGGTCCCAGGTACCAGGTCGTAACCCGGTACCTTGTCGCGGGACATTAGGTGCTGGGCGGCACAGAAGATTTAACTTTCTTTTTTTAATTGATTACTAAAATAAAGATGTTTTATTTTGAAAAGTGACGTCTGTGCGGAATGACGCACAGACGAATGCATGCGTCCGTCCCGCTTAACAGGTCTCGGTCACTTGACAGGTTACCAGCCAGCCCACAACTGCATCAGTGTTCTGGATTAAAGTCAAGGTAGGTTATCCTGAGATCACCCAAATGTATAGAAAACCCTGCTTCCATTTCCAACCTCCTGTCTTTGTGAAGCGGGATTTTCTGCAGTGACCATAAAGAAAACCAAACTGCGGAGTAGACCGGACGTCCGGAACACACTTCAGTTGTCATTGTCTCCTGTTACCCCTAGATCAGCAGTCCTCAACCACTAATTCTCATTATTGTAATTATTATTTGATTGACTTGTTCACCCTTTTATTGGAAATGATCAGTATTGCTCCTACGTTGAATGCATTGATGACTGACTGACACAGACAGACAGACAGACAGACAGACACAGACAGACAGACAGACAGACAGACAGACAGACAGACAGACAGACAGACAGACAGACAGATAGATAGATAGATAGATAGATAGATAGATAGATAGATAGATAGATAGATAGATAGATAGATAGATAGATAGATAGATACACACATACATACATACTTTAATAATCCCGGAGGAAATTGTATAAGTCAAATTGTATAAATCACTATATTTCAAAATAAACCTCATTAGTGCAGTCACTTCAATCGAGTTTTTAATGTAATTATGTTTTCTTACAATCATTTCATTTACAGAGATGTTGTTTATCAATTTATGCAAAAAGGTTGTCTATTGTCTGCTGATGTCTGCAATTTACATAAAAACACTGTGGACAATTTATTATTAGACTAAAGCTGTCCTAACGTCATTGATGATTATCGAGCAAATGAAGGCCCGTCCATGAAAATACTGTCTTAGATGAAACTGGTCCCTGGCGCAAAAATGGTTGGGGACCACTGCTCTAGATGGTTTTTGCCTGTTTTTTATGAGGTAGAGGAAATTATTCCAGGTGTTTTATTAAAAGTAAAAGCTCAGTTTGAAAGGTTGAAGATGGTGTTTTTAAATGACTATGCTCCCAGCAATGGTGTGGAATGGATGTCATTTATAAACATTCTATCTGATACTTTTAGAGCTTTTAATAGGGATGATTTTATGTGTTTAGGGGGTGATTTTAACTACAGTAGATAACAACCTGGACAGGCATAATCCTCACCCTCATCCTGCCTCTTCCCACAGAATCAGGCAGCTCATGGTAACACATGAGCTGTCTGATGTGTGGAGGGTTTTTAACAGAGACCAGAGGCAGTACACCTGGAGCCACTCTCGAGCAAATGGTTTGTCTATGGCCAAATTGGACCGTTTTTACTGTTTTAATCATCAGGTGATCATTTTTAAAAAATGTCACATCCAGCCTGTGGGTTTTACTGATCACTGTCTACTCTCTTTCTCCGTTTTTATAAAAAATTTATGTATTAACAGCGTCTACTGGCACTTTAACTCCAGCCTTTTAAATGACCAGGTTTTTAAAACTGTTTTTAAGGTTTTCTGGGAATCCCACAGAGAAAGTAAACCTGCCTTCAGCTGTATTCAGCAGTGGTGGGACTTTGGAAAAACTCAAATCAAACAGCTCTGTCAACAATACTCTCGCAATGTCACTAGAGATGTAACTCGGTCTATGGGGGACCTGGAGAACGAGATAGTAGAACTGCAGACTTTAGCAGAGTCTACAGGAGATCCAGGGTGTTTAGATTCCCAATTTAAAAAGGAGGCTATAACCAACCTGCTGGCCGTTACAGCACAGGGGGCTCTGGTCTGTCTTGGTTTCTGAACATCTCAGCGACAGACGTTCCTTCTCAGTTTTTCTTTGGGTTGGAGCATAAAAATGGACAACAAAAATTAGATCAGGAAGTGTGCTGTTGGTTTCTACAGAGACCTGTACATGAGTGAAAGAACACCAAATCCAGAGGTGCACAGCAGCTTCCTCAGGAGTCTTCCTCAGGTAAGCACAAAGCAAAACTGCCAGCTAGAAGCAGACTTGAGTATTGAGGAGCTGACCTCGGCTCTGATGAGCCTACAGAGCGGCAGAGCTCTGGGAATAAACGGCCTCCCCATTGACTTTTACAAGTCATTCTGGTCATTCATTGGGACAAACCTGCACAAGGTTTTAAAGTCTGAGCTGCAGAAGGGCCGTCATCACTCCAAGACCTGAAAAATTGGAGGCCACTGTCTTTGCTGTGCACGGATTATAAAATCCCGTCCAAAGCTCTGGCCTTGAGAATGAAGGAGGTGATGGCGTCCATCATCCACCCCGACCAGAGTTACTGTGTACCTAGCAGGCTCATCAGTGACAATGTCACTTTAATTTGGGATGTTTTGGAACTCTTCAGCTCGTTAACTGTAGACACTGGTCTCATTTCTATAGACCAGGAAAAGGTTTTTGACGCGGTTGAACACCAATACTTATGGCAGACTCTGGCAGCTTTTGGGTTCAACACAGGTTTTATAGCTAAGATACGACTTCTCTACAGTGACATTGCGAGTCTTCTGAACATAAACGGTGGTCTGAGTGCTCCGTTCAGCATTCATAGGGGGGTAAGGCAGGGGTGTCTCTCTCTGGGATGCACTACTCTGTATCCATTGATTCTCTGCTCGGTAAACTGAGACGCAGCCTCCAAGGTGTTCGATTCCGTCAGTATGATGTATCTTTTAAACTGCCAGTGTACGCTGATGACCCCATTGTCTTAGTAAATATAAAGAAAGACATTAAGTATTTAACTAAAGCTGTGAATGATTTTGGTTTTATCTCATCTGCAAAGGTGAACTGGGGGAAGAACGAGGCTGTGATGGTGGGGGTGAGACTGGAGGATCGGCTCAGGCTCCCAGGTGGTCTAGTCTGGAGAAGGGGAGGCCCGAAGTACCTGCCGGTCTTCCTTGGGGATGAGACTCCCTCTTCTTTTCCTTTCAGTTTATCTCTTCAGGGGTCGCCACAGTGAATCAGTTGCCTCCAGCTGTAGTCTAGTTTCCACCGGCACCCTGTAGGTGAACAGCACTGATGGCGGGCATTGTTAACCCGGGCCTGGACCGATCCAGTATGGAAGTCATAGATGTGATTCGCATGTTTGATTTGGCAAAAGTTTTACATTGGATGTCCTTCCTGACACAACCCTCTGTATTTATCCGGGCTTGGGACCAGCACAATAAGACACTGGCTTGTGCCCTCTTGCGGCTACATTGAGACCTACATGAGGATGAGACCTACATGAGAAAAACTGGGACAACGTCCTTGAAAAGGTCAGAGGTTGGGTAGAAGAGTGGAAATGGTTCCTGCCCAAAATGCCCTTTAGAGGCCGAACCCCGATAATAAACAATCTGGTCTCATCCACCTTGTGGTATCGGCTGACCTCCACTGACAAGAGAATATGGAGACCTCCTGTGGAGGATCCTCCATGGAATTATTACCGTGAACTCATTTGTGTTGGTCATCAACCTGTCAGTGGAAGACAGATGTCCTTTTTGGAACAATAAAGAAACTGTTTACCACTGTTTGTATGAGTGTCACCGTCTTTTACCTGTTTCTGTTTTTAAAAACTGTTTTAACAGCCTATGGAGAGGTTTGTCGTGTGCAGGTTTTTTATTTTGTAGTTTTAAATACATTCGCCAACACAAACAGAAAAGACAGGTTTTAAACTTTGTTTTAGGACATGCCAAGATGGCGGTGTATGTGACCAGGAAGAGGAAGGTGGAGGAGGACCTGAACATTGACGTGGTTTTGCTGTGCAAAAAAATGTTCAGGTCCAGAATAATGGTGGATTTCTGTTTTTATAAAGCGGCTAACGAGCTGGACTCATTCCTGCCAGACAGGCCGGTGCTGGTGATAATGGAAGAACCAACAACCTCTGCAGCCCAGGAGACCAATTACAGTTGTTACTCCATGAATACTCAGGTAGATCAGAGCTATGGTGCCCAAATAAATTGGAATTTGGCTAGATGAAATAGTGGTTTAGGATGAGGGTGGGAAAGCTTCCTATGAAAGTGGGACTAAGATTTGAAATAGCTCTGAAAAAGCAATACTGTACTGAGTACCCTTCGAATTTGAAAACCTAAAATGTGCAAATGCCAGATGTTATGTGAATGTTAATAGTTAATCCCCCTGTTTCATTCCAAGGATCAGGATTCTTTAAAAAGAAAGAAAAGATTAAAAGAAACAGAAGAAAGAGAAAAAGAAGAAGAAAAGAATGCTGCTGTCTCTGCTTGGCAATTATCAACTGTATTGTTACAACTGTCAACAAACCTTTTGAGTAATATTTCTTTGTTTTTTGATTGACTTCTGTGCATTTTTGGGAAAAAATGATAAAACATGTAACTGTGGCAATAATATTAGTAAAGACATTTATAGCTGTGACCTCTGCGTTCAGTCCGTTGTATCATTTGAGTGATTATCTGGCTGAATTACACTTCTGTAGCTAGAAATTAGCTGACCTTTACAAAGTGTTCCCAAGATTGCGGTATCAATAAAGCATTTCCTGTCATATGGCACATGAGAAGGCTGTGAACCCTGTTCTGCATTTTCAGATCATATTTCAGTCCCTGTGGTCTATAGGCTCTTTATTTAGATAAAGCTAAATATGCTTACATTTAAAAAAAACTGTCATACAAGGCAGGACACAGGTCAGTCTACTGTTATTTCCAGTAACATTCAGCCCCTTTTTAGTCATCTGCTTAAAAGATGAGATGAAAATATTTGATTTTATTAAACTAGATGTGTGCCTTTTCAGAAAGGAGTTCGTATATCAAGAAAGGCAAAAATATATATGTATTTTTAACTTGTACTAAGTAGGACTAAACTGTGGATGAATAGTGAGAAAGGATTTTTTCCATTGTTGAAGGACTGAATTAGATCTTCTTCTTTTCCTTTCGGCTTTTCCCTTCAGGGGTCGCCACAGCAAATCAGTTGCCTCCATCTAACCATATCTTCTGCATCCTCTTCTCTCACACCAACTACCTTCATGTCCTCTTTCACTACATCCATAAACCTCCTCTTTGGTCTTCCTCTAGGCCTCCTGCCTGGTAGTTCAAAACTCAGCATCCTTCTACCAATATATTCACTATCTCTCCTCTGGACATGCCAACATTCAACGTCCCTACTCTCAGTCCTACACTCTTGGCGCTCCTCTTCTCTTTCTTCGTGCGAACGCACTTTCCTCCTCTCCTTCTTCGACCAACAGTAATCCAATTTCCACCGGTGCCCTGTAGGTCAACAGCGCCGATGGCGGTCGTTGTTAACCCGGGCCTCGACCGATCCGGTATGGAAGTCATAGGTTTGATTCGCATCTTTGATTTGGCAAAAGTTTTACGCCGGATGCCCTTCCTGACGCAACCCTCTGTATTTATCCGGGCTTGGGACCGGCACAATAAGGCACTGGCTTGTGCCCTCTTGCGGCTACATTGAAGGACTGAATTAGATCAACCTTCAATATAACAAAGGGACATGCAAGCCAGGGTAGAAGTGAATCAATTTAGGTAAGGCGAGAGTGTCAATAAATTAGAATAGAATAACAATTAAGCTACACCTTGGAAAGGTTTATCATAGCTTAGCAAAGACCACAAAACAATTGACAGCCTGATGCTGTCTAAAGCTGTCTAGAAAACATAGTTGGTAGTCATTGAAATACAACTTGTGAAAATGATTTTAGTTTTAGTTTCTTAGGGAGGGAGCAGTAACCCACTTGCTATGAGGTGGTCAGGAAATGTAACTGACCCTGATCCTAGCCCTCAAACCATCTTAGACTTTGAAACATTGTCCTCACTCCTTCTTCTTCTCCTTTTGGCTTTTCCCTTCAGGGGTCGCCACAGCGAATCAGTTGCCTCCATCTAACTCTGTCTTCTGCATCCTCTTCTCTCACACCAAATTCCTTCATGTCCTCTTTCACTACATCCATGAACCTCCTCTTTGGTATCCCTCAAGGCCTCCTGCCTGGCAATTCAAAACTCCTTCTACCAGTATAGTCACTATCTCACTCCAAGAGTGTAAAACATACACACACACACACACACACACACACACACACACACACACACACACACACACACACACACACACACTCACACTCACACTCACACACACATGCCATGAGACCAAAACTACTGACCCAGCTTTCAGGACTAGGTGTCAATTTCCAAACCATTTTTTTTCCTTTTTCCAGTTGTGGTCAAGACGGTGACTTTCTGATGGATTGCCTTTCATCCATTTAGGTCTACACAGTTACTGTTGTCCGCCCCACTGACATACGTACAGTAATTACCTGACCTGACATCTCACATGGAAATTATATTCACAGCCTACCTGCCGAGAAATGCAGGAAGTCAATCATATATCCTGTCTGTATATTAAATTTGTGCATTTTAATCTTTTCCTGGTACCTGAATGGAAACCTTTTATCTGAGTAAACCTTTTATCTAAGTAAATCAGAAGAATTACTTTTTCATTCTACTAAATGTGACTGAATTCAAGTGATTTTCTGTTTGTATTTGAGGCAGGGGAAGGCAGGGGTTGTATTTTTTTTTAATGTAGGATATATGTCATTGGGGATGTTCATAATGTTCTGTCAGTGTGGAAAAGAGGTGAAGAAGCGTTTACAGGCAGGATGGAACGGGTAGAGAAAAGCGTCAGGTGTGATCTGTCAGGTGTACAAAACTGTGATGAGACCAGCAATGTTGTTTGGTCTAGAGACAGTAGAAAGACAGGAGACTAAGCTGGAGGTAGCAGAGATGAAAATGTTCTCTTTGGGAGTTACCAGGATGGATACGATCAGGAATGAGTACATCAGAGAGACACCACATGTTAGATTTTTTGGAGATAAAGTCAGAGAGGCCAGACTGAGATGGTTTGGACATGTCCAGAGGAGAGATAGTCAATATATTGGTAAAGGGATGCTGAGTTTTGCACTGCCGGGCAGGAGGCCTATAGGAAGACCAAAGAGGAGGTTTATGGATGTAGTGAAAGAGGATATAAAGGTAGCTTATGTGAGAGAAGAGGGTTAGATGGAGGCAACTGATTTGCTTGTAGCGACCCCTGAAGGGAAAAGCCGAAATGAAAAAAAGAAGATGTCATTGGGGATGTTCGTGATGCAGTACTGGCATTTAATATGAGACCCAGCCAGAATGTGTTTGTATTTGTTATATGATTAATCACATGATGTTCATGTGGCATCTTAATAAAAAATTTTCAACCCATGTTCAGTGCAATAAAACCTATGTTAGAGAGACACATATTATCACTGTTAGCTATGGTATGCTTTTTCATACACAGAAAATGCTGGCTAAGATTCATCTTCAAAATGAGCCATCAAACCTCCGAAATGTTTGTGTGCAAACTGTCATATCTTTTTCACAAAATTAATCAGCAAAAGGATGAGAGAAGACAACACACAAAGTAAGTCAAGAGATTTAGTTGGGACAGATTTAAGCAGACACACATTGTCTTTTGTTCTGAAGAGTTCAACAAACAACATTATGTGCATGGGCTCTGAATATATGATAATTACTGAATACACAATTATCATGTAAAGAACACGCTGCGTAAATAACTCTGTTTTCTACTCATTATGAGATGCATTCATGATCATTTTCCAGCACCAAATTGCCTCAGAGAGGCTCTCAATTATAGAAAATAAGGGGTCAAATTGTTCTCTCTAGATTCAAATAAGATTCTGGCAAAAAGAACTAGATGTTAAAGATCCCTAAGATTAAGCACATCAGTTGGACCATTGTTGGAGGAGAAGCCTTCTTGGATGGGGTGCACTTTGGCGAGGATTTTGGTGATGATCATGTGGCGCTGCCAGCCTGGCACATCTTCAATTGTTTGCCCCAACGTCATTGGATGTTTCGGCCGCTTACAACAAGACACAGTCTGCTGAGGTTGGCCCACCACAGGATGATCAGACCTGGGTGTGTGGTAGACGGTGGCACCATGTGTCTATTTGGAAGCTCATACTGCATCTTTACGTTTCAGCCACAGCCAGTGACTGCTCCGTATGGCTGCAGTCGCAAGTTCTTTAATTGTTCTCCGTTGAGCCTGCCTTTTGGTGGACCTGGCTACAAGGCCTCTACAGCTGACCTCCACTGGCCACACCTTCACGTTCCAGCCCCGCCCCCTGGCTCAGCTGCTAAGTTGTCATATCACAGTCTCTTCCGTTCAAATGCTTCATTGATTGTTTTTCTTTCCTTCAACATTCAGAAAACTGATCTGTCAGAACTGGTCGATGGATGGGGAATTTTTCTCTTTGGGAATCAATATCCCTCCCGCCCGTCGCCATGCCTTTGTATCATTTCTTTCTCCCATGCCACTTTCATCAACCTCCAGAGGTACTTCAGGATGCCAGGCGTGTTCTTATAGACCCTATATGGAACGCTTGGGTCCAGGGGCTGAGCAGTTCTTGCCCACTTTACTGTGCTTTCAACTTTGCTCCACGTAAGGGGCCTTGTCTCCATCTTATACTCTGGTGAGTGGATTGGTGGCATGTCATCCGGAATGTTGGCTGGCACATGCCTCTCATTGTTTAAGTAGGTCTTTCTCATGTGCTCCTCTAGCTCCCTTATGGGTGTTTTGAGGATCCCAGTTTTCCCCTTGTTGAAACGCTATTCGATTAACTTGTAGGGCTCTCTGTAGAAGGCAGCTCTCGTTCGTTCCTTCTTCTTACGTTGCTTTCTCAAGTATTCTGATCTTTGCAGTGTTGCAAGACGCTGCTTGATGTTGACATGAAGTACCTCAAGTACTTTCCTTTCCACTTCCGTGGCCTTCTTCCAGTGTTTTCTCAGGGATCTTCTTTCTTTCACAAGTTTCTCAGTCTCCTGTTGTCTCCTGGACTTGAGATGTGCTGCTGGTTCTTTCTGTGTCCCCAGATTTTTTCTCTTTACTCAAAATCTCTCTGCTCCAAAGTTGTAGATAATCTCTCCAATCTTGTCCAGCTTCCTGTCCACGCACCCTTTCAGACCTTCTAGAAGATGGACAATATCTGTGTCAGTAGTTTCCCACTCCTTTTTCTGGAAGGATTTAGATGACAAGATATGAAGCTTCCGTCCATTCATCTTCCTCTCTGGTGCAAATTGTGGCTGGATGGGCTCTGGACTCATGTCCATTGGTGGAATTGTGCTTGATTGAGCTTTGTCTGGGGTTCTGATACCCTGTGGTCTGTGGTGAGTATCCTGCTGCTGGGTTTCAGTCGACTGATTTGCCCTACCTCTGAGGAAGTATTGGTCAATGCAAAACCCCTCGTTGAGCTCCCTTAAGCGCTATTTCCTGCCCTGGTGGATCTTGAGACCCTTGTCTGATGTAATCTTTTTCCAGCCACAAATGCAGATTTGTAGCTTGTGTCCCACTGGTGTTGTTACTTCATCAACTGCTGTGCTGATCATTTGATTTTTTTGTGGTTTCCGTTGCAAGGTTCGTTACCGTGTGGTCCGCCAGTGACTCTTCTACTGCCCCCCCCATCTCTCAGACTCCAGGGGTGTTTTTCCTTTTGAGATTTTCGTAGCAATATTTGGGTGGATCCTAGTCATTGTGTATTGAAATACCCTTGACACAATGTCTGTTGCTTCATTGCATTATTCCTAGAACTGACTTTGTGCATCAGGCTGGCAGCACATTAAACTATACAAATGTGCTTTATCAAGATGGATTTTAAAGCCAATTGTCTCATGTTGATGGAAGGACTCTGCACACGCAGAGGTCTACAAATTCCAGTTCAGAAACAATTATTCATCATCATGGTCTTTTGTCTCAGCATGCTTTGTTGTTTTGACAAACAGAGGGGCTCCATTTATCACCACGAATGGAGGGAGACACTGAATTTCCACTGCACTATATTTCAGTAATTTACCCAATGTCAGCACTGCTGGATGTTTGGCTTTAAATTGGTTGTTATTTGTGCTTTATGATTAATGATTCTTTGGATTTGCATTTGTAAATATTTCACATTAAAAGGAAAATGTTGATGCTTCACAACACTTATTATGAAGGATCAGCAGCCCCACAATGGTTTTCACTGCTTCTGACATACTAAGCATACTCACAGTCACAATCATTATGTTAAACTAGATGTTTGAAGTTACGTTGTAATAAATGCTGTTATTGACATGCTATATTAAACTGCTCTTATTCTTGTTATAGATCCATGCTCTGCCTCACCCCACCACACACAGACACACACACGCACATACACATACACAAAGACAGTAAATCTCCCCATCTTCAGAGAAACCTTCCAAATTACACTGAAAACTTCCTCAAATAACAAAAAAAAAACTATCACTTGTTTGAATTGCTACAACTGGTAGAGGTCTTTGAAAACATTTGCTCATAAAAAACAGCTTCAATTTCAGAGATCAAAAAGGTTCAGAAGCCCTGACCTGATGATAGACATTTTGAAACCACTGAGTGATTAAATATGCTTCTCTTGAAATAAATAACTAGGAGGCTTTCTTATGCCTGAGCAACAGACTGTTTACAACCCAAAAAGCTCATGCTGTAGTTTTTTTTTGTTTGTTTGTTTGTTTTGTCTGGATGCAAAGAGCTCACAATATGTTTTTCTTACCTTGCTACCTCCAAACCACAAAAAATCTAAAGAGGATAGTCATCTTTTTTTTTCTGCATTTCTGCTGCCCAATCTGTTGCCAACATCTGGGATAACTGAATCGTTCAACAAAAACAGATAAAAAGAAGTATGTTAAAACACAACAGGGAAACACTTTCTTATCATTCTTCTTGTTTACTCACAGCCCAAGTTAATGTAGTTCACAACACGTAGAGAGACCTTTGTCAGGTGTGTGAAGCATGCAGTCTCATTGCCTGCCTCATCAAACTTTGAAGTGATCCCTTTGTTGCCAGAAAAGAGAATTCTTTCAATTCCCTAATGGACTTTGACATCATAATTTATTCAGCAGCCTCAAATCCAACACTGCACCTGAATTTTGGATAGTTCCCACCTATTTTGATGTTGGATCACTGTCTCTTTCTTTGGACTGTCAGAGAACCTGTTGTAAAATACATGATGGCATGAAGGGCTGCTCTGTGGACCTTTGGTGCTTTTTTAAGATCAGAATCAGAAACGTTCACTATCATTATTATTAATTATTATTATTATTATTATTATTATTATTATTATGACATATGAACATATGAAAACAAATGTATTGGTATTATAAACCGAGTGCACCCAACCTAGTCAAAAGTCAACATGGTGATGTAATGACTTTGTGTTGGGAAATCATGGATTGCACTGGGCAGGCATTGCGGAGCCGTAGATGAATGTTAGCAGGCTAACTGGGGAAAGAAAGCTAACTAATGATGAGATTGGGAAAGGAGCTAACGTTAAACGAAAAGGCACATGTCAAAAGAGCAAGTGGAAAAGAAATTTTACAGAAAGGATAGTTCTGTTAGCTGACTACATGAACAGAACTGTATATAGTTACTTAAAGACCGTTTTTGTCAGATGCCCGAGGAGCATTTTGGATACTACATCAATTGTCCCATTCCAAACGGAAACCACAGCTGAAAAGACTGTTTGCGCTTGCCTGCTAGTTTCATTCAGAAATCTTGTCGTTTTCTGTGTTGTTCCTGCTGTTTGGACTTTCTGCTCAAAAACATGAAAATTGTTGGAACAGTTATGACACTCTAAAATTATGTTAACTGGGAAGTCCATGCATAGTTAATGATGGGCAGATGAAGCCCCATGAAGCATTGAAGCTTTTCACCCAATCAGTTCACTGCAGTTCGAAGCTTCAGGCTTCATTTGTTCTAGTACGACATTACTGGATGCTAAAATATCAGCTGGCATGAGTTTGAAGTGTGTGGCATTTTGCAGAAAGCCAGTGAATAAAAATGTCAGTAAAATAAGGAAGTTTGCAAAAACATGTATATTTTAATGATGGTGTGTTTGTGTGTGTGTGTGTGTGTGTGTGTGTGTGTGTGTGTGTGTGTGTGTGTGTGTGTGTGTGTGTGTGTGTGTGTTTCCTGCGTGTGGAAATTCACGCAGTTCCTCCTGGAGGACGACCTCCATCAAAGAGTTCTCCCACCAGCAGGCAGCTCATCCCGGTCTGACCCAGAACTGAGGTCGGCATCTTTGGTGAGGAATGTGAATGAATGAATGAATGAATGAATAAATATATAAACTATGACTCTTAAAGAAACAGTCAAACAAAAATCCAACTGTCAAGCATGTTTATCAATGTGTGTTCGACGTGGAGCTGTTATACGTCAAAAAATAGCTGGTTTTAGCTCCGTCCATTCTGTGTGTACATGTAGATACAGTTCACACACACCAGACGTCACAGTAGTTTTAGTTGCAGGGAGACGCCCTACTTAGAAAAAGTTTTGGTTACAGCGTCCACACAAAAACATACCTGGCGTTTTCAAAAAACGGCACTCTGGCCAGCGTTTTCGTCCCTGATATCTATGTTGTCGTGTGGACGAAAGGTGTAACCGCTACAAAAAGCCTCGCTGCCTGATGCCTTACGCCATATTGTTCACGTGATTCCTTCTGGCAGATGCGCCGTGATTGGTTGGCCGCTAGTGGGTTGAGTTAAAAGCGTGATAGACTGAGGTTTTCAAGTGAGCTTATTTAAATATATAGGTGGGGAGATTCAGGTTTTCATGCTGACGCTCTGTATTCTGAGGCAAATAAACAGAATCTGATTTATGATCTACAGTATATTTCGTATCACCAGGAGGAAAAGTAAAGCACAACCCATTCCTTTTAATGAATATTTCTGAGTTTGGCTGCTGACCTCAGCAACCTCACTCTGACTAACTTTGAAAAGTATGTTTGTGTAGAACAAATTATACTAAAGCAGGAGTGACACATGACCGTTGCACAACAGTTGGCTGGGAATGCACTAAACCACCAAATGCATTTTTTCTGCCAAGTATAAATTTAATGGGATGTGATTTTAGATTACACGAACAGGAAGGTTATCACATTGAATGGACTTCTTGCTCTTTAAACTAAATGCTACTTGTAAACCTAATTTCCCATGAGAATACCTTCAATTATTGACAGATAGACTTCTAACTCTTGGATTTAAGGATTTAAGGATTTACGTAAGGCCACAGTGGTGCTCTGAGAAAAACATCAGCGAACTCAAGATTTCTTCCCAGACAATGGAGAGAATTCACCATCAAGTGTCTGGCCTTGAACAATGGAGCTTGGCCTAGGCAGGGCTCGAAATTAACTTTTTTTCTTGGTAGAACTGGTACTCCCAAATGTAGATGTTAGTAGCACCAGCAAAGACTTTAGGAGCACCTACCCAAAAGCAAGGCAGTGACGGAGCGATAAAGACCGCTCCGTCAATCTCCGCTCCACGCGCCTCTCCCCCTCGCCCAGGAGAGCAACCGCAGCTGTTTCCTGGCAGGACCAAGGTCCTGCTCAGACTGTTTCATGCACATTCTCCAGCAGGTCCACAATCACGTGTCTGCATCAAACAAACTGTCGCGGTAGTGTGTTCGAGGGTGCACACTCGGCGCCTACACGTTTTCCCCAAATCCAGACAAAACTGTATGAGAGACGCTCACCTGAGGATGCTGTGTTGGTCCACCTCCAGGTCAGGGGCCAAACCGAGGCACTACCTGGGTGTGGCTTAAATAGCGCCTTGTGGCGCGCTGTCAGGCCAGCCCGGTACCTGGACTAAACCATTTTGGTTATTATTGGATTGTTTTGTATTTTAAAACATCTCTAAAAGATGTTTTATGTTGCCCCAAACTCCACCATGCCTTTAGTGAACATTCGTTTGCATTTTTCTCGGTCATTTTGCCCTCAGCTCGGACTTCTGGGGATAATTCTGCACAAAAGATCTGTGCTTTGTTTCGTAGTGGCGCTTCATGTTACCACTTTTAATTCATGCTACTTGTTCAGACCATATGAGGTAAAATGGTTTTGAACTGCCTGACGGAGGAATAAACATAAATTTCGTCCACCAGCGGTTTTCCTCGTTCACCTCCCTTCGTTTGGAGCTATGATGTCTCCCTTCTTCTGTGCTCCGCTGTAGCGGTAAACTCACAGCAGCAGCGAGCTGTCTCACTTCCTGGTACGCTGACAGCCAGGGTAGACAAACGATCTGATTGGCTGAACTGGAGGAGCAGCGCCCGCCGTCTGTAGCCGTGAACTGCAAGTAAAAATGCGCCAAGGAAATCTACTCTCATGAATTTATCATGGAGTGGTCACGGGTCCGGTCAGAACCATCATGCTGTCCGGATGCGGACCGCGGTCCGCCATTCGGTGACCCCTGCTCTATGGAGAGAGAGAAAGAGCGAGAGAGAAGAGGAAAAAAAGGCGCAATTGATTTTTTTCCCTAGTCGCACCGGTGCTCCAAAATATATTTAATAGTCGCACTGATAAAAATTTGGGCACATACGCGACCGAAATGGTCACATTTCGAGCCCTGCTGGGACATCCGAAACAAAGAAGCCAATGCCATGGGCCAGGTGGCAGGGTTGGAGAGGACCTAGGTGCAATGACGTACATTGTTGTAGAATGATCATTTGAAACCAAAAATGTCATGGTGCAAATTTGGGATCATAAAAAATACCTTAGTAGTAATCATCCCCTGGGGACTAAACATATCTATACATAAGAGCAATCACTCCAATAGCTTTGGAGCTATTTTAGTTCCGGCTAACTCATAACTGGCAGAAACACTGTCAGACATAGAGACAGACACTGCCATCCCATTAGCCACGCTGACAATGCCTGGAAAGAACATAAAAGCAAGACTGCCTCTATTTGCCACAGAATACTACTCCTCACTCCCAGTCCCTTAGGTGCTGTTACCAGTGAACGTCTGTAGTAATATATGCAATGTTGCATTGCCTTTCTTTTATAGCTTATAGTTTCTTTTATGTTTTCATTTATCTGATTAAGAACATATTTGTTTATTACATACCCTCACTTGGCTGAATGCTCTTAATTAATCAGTGGGGATCTGATTTTTTATTACTTGGATTGTTCACAAAGTTCATTACAGTCTTAAATCTGAATGTTCTCTTGCAGCTAAAAAGTAAAAACCACAAATAAGCAAATGAAACCAAAGCTGTTACAATTCTAGGTGACTATTCTGATGCAAAAAGGCTATCTTCTGAAGTTACAGCTCTCAGCAGAGGATTGGTAAACCACTGAAACAAACAGAATCTAATTATCTGTACTCAGGTCTGTGCTAGCCCTGTGGGCTGGCAACCTGCCCAGAATCCATCCAATCGCCTGCCCAGTATGTGCTGGGATAGCTTTCATACCCAGATGAATGTAGAGTATTGCTACCAAGATTGTCCTGTCTGGACAGAATGCCAGCCATCAGTGTTTCTATTTCCCAACAGCTTATCTGAAAGATCATAAGAAAACCACTCACTCACACAAAGTCACACACACACTGGCTGCTTTCTGCCCTTAACAATGGAATCCAGGATTCACCTCTACAACGTGCCAGACATCATTGAATGTGAGCATTTGTCCAGTCAAGTCGGTTACGACGAGAAACTAGAGTCAGGTTGAGACCCCGATGAGGATTACAAGCATGCAGATGAGCTTCCCTGAGATGGATTCTGGCAGCTAGGGCAGAAATTCTTTGGTTATGCCAGCCGATTGTTACAGCAGCTGTCCCAGTGGCTGGTCTCAGATGATCTTGGAGATGAACTTGCTGGATGTTTAGGTCCTGAGCTGGTGCAGTTACATGTGGTCTACGGTTGTAAGGCTGGTTGGATGTACTGCCAAATGCTCTGAAACACCTTTGTAGACGGCTTATGGTAAAGAAATGAACATTGAATTCACAAGCAACTGCTCTCATGGACATTCCTGCTGTCTGCATGATTGCATCCTCAAAACTTGCAATCTGAGGCATTGTGCCATGTGATAGAACTGAACTTTTCAGAGTGTCCTTCTATTTAATTTTAATTCTTTAATTTTTACTTTTTGTACTGTTCTCCTCATGTGTTATACTTCCAAGCGTTAACATGAATTAAACAGCCAGCCAAACTCCTTTTCAAGAGCCAGGAAGTGAGCGACCTTGCTCCTTTAATTACTCTCCACACAATTTAGTGGCGATGACACATTGAAATGGAGTGAAACTATAAAATAAAATACAAAAAATATATCTAAATAATCTTAGAAACAGTTTAAACAATTGCAATTAACTTAATGGACACGGAACAGGTAAGTAGATAGCTGTAAGGTTATCTTCTAAACACAAACAAATAAAGTTTCCAAATACAAATAAACTTTACGAAATGTTCGCAAATATAAACACTTAAACATAAAGAAAACCATCTACACTTACAGCCACTGCTTTCTGGAGGATTGGCACGGAGGATTGCACTCAATTATAAAGTTTTAACACACTCGATGTCATCACGCTTTTCGTCTCCGCTCTCATCGCTACTCTACTTCCTACTTCCTGTTTCCTGTTACCGCTAATTTCGGTCCTTCAAAATAAAAGCATCGCGATCTTTCTAAAACGCGAATAAAACAATAATAAAACACATTTATATAATCAAACTTATCTTTTAACATTCTAAACACATTAAACACATTTAAACAAACTCAGGGCAGAACACTCCCCGTCTGGCATTTACTGATGCCACTTGAGACTTAACTGTCCACATTTGAACTTTGACCTTCATTTGGCAGGAGCAAGACAACTTCTGAAATTGGTCTTAAGAATGTTTTCACTTTGTCTTGCGATGTTGTTTTGACCTCGATTTTGCGGACCTGTCCATCACTACTTGGGAAGGTTGACGTGACAAGACCCATTGGCCACTCGTTTCGAGGTGCCTGGCTCTGTTTAAGCAGGACAATGTCTCTTGCTTGCAGGTTCCGGCGTGCTGTGTGCCACTTGCGCCGTGGCTGAAGAGTGTGAAGGTATTCCTTTCTCCACCGGCACCAGAATTCATTTGCTAGGGCTTGCACTTGTTTCCATTGGCACTTAAGAAGATCCTTTTCGTTGAAGCTGCCAACTGGAGCAGGTACACCGGGCTTTTGAGTTAAGAGCATAGCAGGCGTCAGCAGCATTGGAGAGGAGGGATCAGAAGAAACAGAGACTAGAGGCCTTGTGTTGATTATAGCAGACACTTCCGCCATCAAAGTACAGAGCACATCATGAGTCAGGTGAGTATGTTTGGTCTGCAGCAGCATGGAATCAAGAATCTTTCGGGTTACGCCAATCAGACGTTCCCAAGCTCCTCCCATGTGGGACGCATGAGGAGGGTTGAATTCCCATGTACAACCACTCCCGTGAAGGAACTTAAAGAGGTTGGTTTGGCTAAGATCATCTTGCCCCATGCCTAATTCTGAGCTGGCTCCGACAAAGTTTGTCCCTCTATCTGATCTCAATTGCTTAGCTGGCCCCCTTACTGCAAAGAACCTGCGCAAAGCATTGATGCAACTGGCGGTGTCGAGTGACTCTATGACTTCTAAATGTACAGCCCTTGTGCTATTGCATGTGAAAAGAATGGCCCACCTCTTGCTTTGAGCTGCTCCACCTCTTGTGCGTCGGGTGACCACATTCCAGGGACCAAAGACATCCAAGCCTACGTATGTGAATGGTGGGGATGAGCTCAGACGTTCTGGAGGGAGATCAGCCATCTTTTGAGTTTCAAGTTTTCCTCTCAACTTGCGGCATGTGACGCAGTGATGCAGAACTGAACCTATCAATCTCTTGCCAGCAACAATCCAAAAACCAGCAGCTCTAACTGCTCCTTCTGTGAACTGTCGCCCCTGGTGTTTGACTTTTAGGTGGTAATGACTGACCAGCAATTTTGTGACATGACTTTGTTTTGGGAGAATAAGAGGGTTTTTGAACTCTTGGTTAGCTGCGGCATGTCTCAGGCGTCCTCCTGTACGCAAGAGACCATCACACATGAATGGGTCGAGATCCAAGATTACATTTGATCTAGGGATGGGTCTATTCTCTTGTAGTGCAGCATACTCTTCTGGATAAGCATCCTTTTGAACTGACTTGAGTATGACCAGCTTTGCAGCTTCCAGCTCTTCTGGAGTGCGAGGTTTGTTGCACTGATGCCACCCCTTACACGGGTTTGATGAGTCTGGTTTGTGTGAACGAGTCTGGTGGACCAAGAAAGAAACTGCTCTCAGTAAAGACTCCCAGGTTGAAAAGCGCTTGAACCGTTCTGAGGTAAGTTTTGCTTCTTTTACACATGTGACAAGAGTGGTTAGATGCGGTCTCACATCCACATCTGTTTCAGGGTCCACTAACTCAAACGACTCACTTGTCTCCATCTGGAGTGGTTTGTGAAGAAACTCTGGTCCTGTGAACCACATGGTGTCTGTGAGCTGTGATGCAGGTACAGACCTGGTGGCCAGATCAGCTGGGTTGTGTTCTGTAGGTACATAGTGCCACTGCTGTGGAGATGTAGACCGTCGTATACGGCTAACACGGTTGTGCACATAAACAAAGAATCGCTTGGAGTTGTTATGAATGTATCCAAGGACAACTTTGCTATCACAATAAAACTTGACAGCATCTGGTTTGAGGTCAAGCTCGTCGAAAATCTGTTCAGCCATCTCAACAGCCAGCACGGCTCCGCATAGTTCGAGGCGTGGGATCGTAGGTTCTGGTTGAGGTGCTAACTTAGCTTTCCCGAGCGCAAAACCGACTTTGCTTTGTCCGTCTGTGGTGATGACCCTCAGGTACGCTACTGCTCCTATGGCCCACTTAGAAGCGTCAGAGAACAAACACAGCTCAGTGTGTGTAGCACTGGAGAGGGGCTGACGCACATATGGGCGAGGAAGATGGAGACTGCTCAGATCCTGAAGTGATTCTTTCCATTTTTTCCACTTGATGAACTTGTCTGCAGGGAGTTCTGTGTCCCAATCTTGAATGTCAACAGAAAGTTCTCTGAGCAGTGCTCGTCCTCGGATGGTCACTGGTGCAACCAAGCCTAATGGGTCAAAGAGACTGTTAACGGTGGATAACACTCCACGTCGGGTGAATGGTTTGTCACTGACTGCCACTCGGAATGTAAAGGTGTCAGAGTCTATGTCCCAGCATAAGCCAAGGCTCCTTTGGACAGGAAGAGCTTCTTCATCAAGACCCAAGTCTTTGAGGCCTGCTGCCAGGTCTCCAGGCGTAAAGGCCTGCATTACTGTGACACTGTTTGAGGCGATCTTATGCAGTTTCAGATTTGATTTGGCCAGTGAGGCTTGAGTGCGTTTAAGAAGATCAATTGCCTCAGTCTCAGATGGGAGGGAAATTAACCCGTCGTCTACATAGAAGTGTCTGTCGATGAAGCAGCATGTGTCAGATCCAAACTCTTGTTCACCTGCTTGGGCTGCTCTTCGTAGACCATACATAGCAACTGCAGGTGAGGGACTGTTCCCAAATACATGTACTCTCATTCGGTAGTCTGCTATTTCTTTGGTCAGGTCATTACTTTGTGCCAGAGGAATCTGAAGAAGTTTCGGTGGTCCTTTCTCACCAAGAAACCATAGAACATTTGTTGGATGTCAGCTGTTAGCGCGACAATTTCTTTCCTAAACCTAAGCAGTACTCCAAGTAGGGAATTATTTAGGTCGGGGCCTGAGAGTAAGACGCTATTGAGTGAGACACCATCTTCTTGTGCACTCGAGTCGAACACTACTCGTATTTGGCCTGGCTTTTGCGGATGGTACACCCCAAAGATAGGTAGGTACCAGCATTCCTCATTTTCTTGGAGAGGGGGTGCTTCTTCTGCATGCCTGTTTTCAAAGAGCTTTTCCATGAAAGCAACAAACTGTTCTTTCTTTTGGGGATCTTTATATAACGTGCGTTGCAAGGTATGGAGACGGGAGAGGGCATGAGCACGATTATTTGGGAAGCGTGGCCTGGGTGACTTGAACGGTAAAGGCGCGATCCAACTGTTTTGTTCATCTCTCTGAAACTCTGCCTGCATGATCTCCAGAAACTTTTCGTCCTCAAAAGACAAGGCAGGTTTGTTGTCAATCTCCGTTCTCACAAAAACATCTTGTCCGAGTTTGTCTTCAGCAGGCACAGCAGAAGTAAGATAACCTGACTGAGAAGAAGGGAGGCAGTGTCTGTGCTCCCCGCCGTAGCTTACTCTCTCTTTCACACAGATGTGATTCTGACAAGGGATCAGAAAAGATGGACGTCCATTTTGCAGGACATTTGTCTTGAGGACAGATACAATGGGCTTGTGGGCACGGTCGATGCAAACCTCCCCTACTATCACCCACCCTAAGTCCAAACGCTGGGCAAAAGGATCATTGTGAGGCCCATTACTCTGCTGTCTCACCTTGTGAACACGTATGAGATCTCTGCCAAGCAAGATTAAGATCTGGGCTTCTGGGTCAATCTATGGGATGGAGGATGCCACGGATTTCAAGTGAGCATAAGAGAGAGCGACCACTGGTGAAGGAATTTCGGATCTGTTGCTTGTGATCTCGTTGCATTCGATGAGTGGAGGTAAATCTAGACACACTCCACCATTTACTGGTTCGATCTGAAAACCAACTGCCTTTCTTCCAGTCATTTCAGTTGTTCCAGCACAAGTTTTCATCAGATAGGGTGCAAACCCACCACATATGCCAAAGAGCTGGAAAAACTCAGATCTTGCAAGTGAGCGATTGCTCTGGTCATCGAGGATGGCGTACATTTTGACTGAGCGTTCTCTTTGGCCTTGTGGAAAAACTCGCACCAAGCATATCTTTGCACAAGATCGTGTTGGGAGACCTTCTCCGCAGATCTCAGTGCACCTTGAGGTCACCTCTGGAGGAGAGTTGATGTGCTGCTCTCTATCGGACTCTGTTGCAGAAGATACCACAGGTGGGATGGTGTTGTCTGGGTGCATGGCTGTGCAGTGTTGATTGCTCTCACTCTCATTGCATCTCAGCTCCACTGGACATTCTTTGGCCATATGAGTAGCAGAACAGCACCGGAAACAACGTCTTTTCTCTTTGAGTAGCTGTTTGCGTTCTATGAGCGGCTTCATTTTAAAGGCTCTACACATCTCCAAAGGGTGAGGTTTATTATGGATTGGACAGTGCTTGACTAAATTAGTCCCATTTTTCTTGTACGGTGCTGCTTTTTGTGCTGTGCTTGAATTTGCAATTGCTGACATCTCCGTCTTATGCACCGAAATAGCTGTTTTCACACTATCATATTTGGCTGTGGGTCTTTCGTTGCGGTATTGACTGTGATTGGTATTTGACAAGATGAAACTGGGATCATTTCTGGCTTTTGCCTGTCTTCTCACAAAGTCAGCGAAGAAAGAGAAAGAAGGAAAGGAAACTCTGTGCTCCTCTTTGTAATGCGAACCGACAGACAGCCATTTTTCTTGCAAGCTGAATGGTAACTTTTCGACAATGAGTTTAATTCCTCGTGGTGTGTCAAGGTAACTCAGTCCAGGTAGGTATCCATCCTCTTTGGCTGAGAGTAGTTCTAATAACAGATCACTCAGTTCTCTTAACTTAACGTTGTCTTTTTGAGTGAGACGAGGAAAGCTGTCCAGATCCTTAAACAATGAATTTTCTATCACCTCAGGGTTGGCGTAACACTCTTGGAGTCTTATCCAGGACAAATGGAGCGCAGCTTGAGGGTTGGCGATGTGGACAGCACGTAATCTTTTGACATGTTCAGACGACTCCTTCCCTAGCCATTTTACAAACAGGTCCAACTCCTCGCTGGCTGTCAACTCTAAGTCTTGAGTGGCGTTAAGGAAGGAAGACTCCCAAGCTCTGAAGCTATCCGGCTGATCGTTAAATGTAGTGAGCCCTGTGGTTACTAACTCCCTGTGAGCTAGGTACTTAGCAAAGTCCATTACATTAGTAGCTGGAGCTGTGGGGGAATTCTGTCTGTTGTTTCTTGAAGGATAATTTGGATAGCTTGGACATCTGAATGAAGAGGGTCCATGCTCCTGATAGGTTTTAGAGGCGGACTGGAGTTTCTGAGGTTGTGGGCTAGGAGGCTGAAAGTGAGAGTTTGGATGGTGAGGCAGATGTATCTGATGCTCAGGTACTGTTAAGTACTCTCTCCGCTGCGTATCTCTCGCTGGTTTTGCATCACAGTGGTATGCAGGGGTTATTTCAGAAGCTTCCTGCTTTATTAGTGATGTTGTCTCTTTGAGGAGAGGAGAGGCTCTTTCTGGAGGGGTTGTGACTGGTTTAAAGGTGACATCAGCCTGATGTTCCAGAAATGCCTCTGTTAATTGTCTTACTGTAAGTGGTGAGACGCTGCTCCTGGCGCTGCGCACATCCTCACAATCTATTCCTACTGCAGCTTCTAAAGCTTCAGCCTCAGCAATGGCAGCAGCAGCTGCCTTTTCTTCTTCCAATGCTTCCAGATCCGCTTCTAACATAGCTTTTTCCAAATCTAATTTAGCTCTCTGTTTTTTAAATTCCAATTCCTTTTTTGCAAACATAGCTTTACCATGAGCAGCTCCGGCTCTGGCTCTAGCTCTAGCAGCAGCACTTGCTACTGAAGACTCAGCAGAAGAGGCAGATTTGATGCTATGCGACGATCGACTGACTGAAGATGCTCTTTCATCGTCTCTCGCCTGGTCCTCCATAACTGTGATGCACAAATCCTTCTAATGTTATGGCTTTTCACTGTACTGTTCTCCTCATGTGTTATACTTCCAAGCGTTAACATGAATTAAACAGCCAGCCAAACTCCTTTTCAAGAGCCAGGAAGTGAGCGACCTTGCTCCTTTAATTACTCTCCACACAATTTAGTGGCGATGACACATTGAAATGGAGTGAAACTATAAAATAAAATACAAAAAATATATCTAAATAATCTTAGAAACAGTTTAAACAATTGCAATTAACTTAATGGACACGGAACAGGTAAGTAGATAGCTGTAAGGTTATCTTCTAAACACAAACAAATAAAGTTTCCAAATACAAATAAACTTTACAAAATGTTCGCAAATATAAACACTTAAACATAAAGAAAACCATCTACACTTACAGCCACTGCTTTCTGGAGGATTGGCACGGAGGATTGCACTCAATTATAAAGTTTTAACACACTCGATGTCATCACGCTTTTCGTCTCCGCTCGCATCGCTACTCTACTTCCTACTTCCTGTTTCCTGTTACCGCTAATTTCGGTCCTTCAAAATAAAAGCATCGCGATCTTTCTAAAACGCGAATAAAACAATAATAAAACACATTTATATAATCAAACTTATCTTTTAACATTCTAAACACATTAAACACATTTAAACAAACTCAGGGCAGAACACTTTTATTAACTGTATTAATTGCTGAAGGAGTCCACTATACGTACAAGTTAGTAGTTGCATACATCTATATATAGTGTGTACAGGCCCATAATATACACACACAAACATACGCACACACACACACACACACACACACACACACACACACACACACACACACACATACACACACACACACACACACACACAAACACACACAGGGCCTGTGGGCATGCAGGTGAGGGGGAGGTAGAGCGGCAGGCATTTCCTTCATGGTGCGCCTCCAATGAGCAGCTTGTGAACAACTTGTAAAGGGGACAGTGCCTTGCTCAAGGGCGCCTCAGCAGTGCTCAAGAGGTGAGCTGACGCCTCCCCTTGTCAGCTCACACTCCGAGGAAACTGGGTGGGAGCGGGAATCAAACCGTCGATCTTGGAACACTGGACGACCCGCTCTACTGCTGGCCTTATTGTGGTCTGTTTCAGGCATGCCTGTACAATAATCTACCCATCCATCCATTTTCTGCTGCTGTATCCACCGTAGCGGGTCACGGGGAGCTGGAGCGTATCCTGGCTGGCATAGGGCGTGAGGCGGGGGACACTCCAAGCACAACGCCAGTGCACTGCGGAGCCACACACAAAGACAGACAACCACGCACGCACACACACACTCCTACAGGCAATTTGGGACCGGCCAATCAACCTGAAGTGCATATTTTTGGAGGTGGAAGCCGGAGAACCTGGAGAGAGCCCACACAGACACGGGGAGAGCATAGAAACTCCGCACAGAGCGGGACTCGAACCCAGAATGTACAATAATCATGCTGTCTAATAAGAATCTTGATGTGCCACACCTGTAAAGTGGGATGAAGAAGTGATCACTATCACAGATTTACAGATTTGTGAACAATATTTGAGAGACATGGTTACTTTGTGTATGTATTAAATGTTTTAGATCTTTGAGGTCACCTCATGAAAAATGTGTTTATATTTTTGTTCAGTGTACATCAAATTGTCATGGCTTTCTCTCTTGTTACAAGGATTCATGTTTTTGTGATGAGAAAATAAAAATAGCACAAGAAAACTAAGACATAATTTTCTTTTTCCACACTGATATTGGAGTACTGTAAATGTGACCTATGCTTTAATGTATGGCCTTATTCCGCTAGTTGTGACCATCATTGTTATGGTGAATACACACTGTGCTGTCATAGCTATGACGTTATCATAACATAACATAGCCATCATTAAAAACACCAGCCACTCCCTGCACACCACCTTCTCCCAGCAGAGAAGCACCTTCAGCAGCAGACTGCTGTCACACAGCGCCTCCACAGAGAGGCTGAAGTCCTCCTTCGTGCCCTGTGCCATCAGGGGGTACGATGACTCTCTCAGGAGGAGCGGGGGGAGGTGGCGAGGTCAGCAAGTGGTTGAATGGAGGGAGGGGATGGGATGTCAGCCTGTGCTGCAGTGCAGTGGGGCCAAGTTGTTGTGAAAATGTTGTGATATTAGATAGTAACATGTCTTACATAGTAAGAAGACTGTACATTACCCACCATGTGGGCCTCCTTCTATTTTCACTTTCACTTTTTTATGTTATTTTATTTAATTTTAAACTATTTATTTTTTAGTTTTAGTTTACTATATGTCCTGTTAGTGCTGCATGTGTCTGTTAGTGTGTTGTATGTCTTATGGTATGGCCTGTGGTGTCAGTGTTTCTTTTTGTCCTGTTGTTTATCCAGTATTTATTCATTATGTAATACTTGAGCAGTGGATTTGTGCAATTTTCTCCAGGATTAATGAAGTATATATCTAACTTTATCTATCTATCTATCTATCTATAACAAAGCAAACACTGTAAACACAAATATGCCCTATTTTCTTTTGATGCGTTGTCAGTTGTGTTTGTAAAATGGCAGTGATATGTTTGTGTTTACACTGCTCATGTTTACACTGTATGTTTGCAGTTTTACACCAATCCTGCTTTATGGGCTTTCAATTGCCCCTTGGGGAAAAGTTTTTTGAATTGAATTGAATTGAGTCATCTTGTAAAATGCTAAATTGGGTGGAACCACTTCAAATTCCCACAAACAGGGATGCTTTAAGTTGACAAATGATGAAGTGAATTAAATCCAGCTGCAATTTTAAGCATGGATGCTGTTGACATTGGGGAAATTGTAAAAATAAAGTAAATACCACATAAATGTTAAACAATGAAGGAAGGAGTAAGGAAGGAAGCAGTGGTTCAGTGGTAGAGCGCGCGGTAGAGTCCAATGTTCTGAGATCAGTGGTTCGATTCCCGCTCCCGCCCAAAAAAACGCTCAGAGGTGAGCTGACAGTGGGAGGTGTCAGCTCATCTCCAGAGCACTGCAATGCTCTCTCCCCCTTACAAGTTGCTCATTTGGGGCGCACCAAGAAGGAGCTGCCTGTCACTCTACCTCCCTCTGCATGCGTACAGGCCCCCTGTGTGTGTTTGTTTGTTCAGGGCCTGTACACACCAACATATGGTTGTGATTGGATTTGATTAACTAGAGTGTGCTCTTAATTTCCCTTCAGGGATTATTGAAGTATACTTTTTTTTTTTTTTTAAGTAGTAGACTGATCTTTGAGTGTTAATGGAGGATGAAGTACACTTTTATTAATCATACATGCTCAGACTTCATTTCCTAAGATCAAGGCTGTCAATTAAGATAACAGATACTCTCATCAGCTGGTTATATCTATCCAATGGCAATTTGCTAATATATATAAATATTATCAGCCACAACGCTCTTGACTCCAAATTGAATTTGTATTTATATTCTTTCACAATGTCTCCGCAAAGTCTGGAGTTCCAAAGATTTTCTGATAGACTGCTGAACTAAGAATTGTCAGGATTCATACTCATACAACAATGTGTGACAATTAGCAGTCATCACTGTGTACTAATGTGTTTTACCAAAGCAAAAACAGATTCTTCTATTTAAATGTAGCGAGAAAATACATGCATACATGATACATACATGAATAATATGTTTTTGTGTCCTGCCTCACCTGCAGTTTACCTCTCCCTCACAAACACACACACTCTTGCCTAACAGCAGTAACTGAATGCCCCGCATGTCAACAGGACCGGGGTATTTGACTAAGGCTCACCATAATCTCCTCTGTCACACTGACTTCACTCCCTGATGGCTTAAGGACAGACCATCAGTTCTGGTGTGTTACGGCCCACTACCCTTTCTCTCAGGTTTACATGAGAGCTTGAGCTTATAAATTTGTCTCCCGTATTGCTGCACCAAGCTTGGGATATACCATAAGATATTGACTGAGTCAGACAACCGATTTAGAGCAAAAAGACTGCTTTGTGGTACGTCAAGTTTTGACGTTCTTGAAATAAAGCCACAACAAAAGCATTTCAGATTTTAATTGCAACTTTTCGAGAATGAGCAGAAACACTGAGTGAGATTGCAAGTGATACTGCTTCCCTCCTTGTAACAGAAATGCTTGCTATAAATCGTAAAAATTAATAAATACATAAAATAAAAAATAATGGCTTCTAATAATATAATGAATAGAAATCATCCCTGGCCTAAACCAGACAAGCATTAGATGACCTACTGTTCTTTTCTTCCCTTATGGTATTTAGAGCAGAAGCAGAGAACCATCTCACCTTGGCTCGCTGTAATTCTGTCAGGACTACTGTACCATTCTGTGTGGTCCTCTAGCTGTCTCTGAGGAGTTTGAGTGCAGCACAGAATCCAGGATATTAGAGAGCTAGGACTGGATACCAGCATGAAGTGTAAGATGGAGCAGAATAGGATTTAACCTTGGCTTTAGTAAGGCCTCTTTGGTGTGCCCCTGTCTGGCACCTATTTGCTTTTTAAAGAAGGTGGAGAAGGGCTGAGCCTTGCCTAAGTGAACCATAATGATAGGAGAAAAGGAGGGATCATGTCTGGGAGGGAGAAGATGGTAAGGTGGATATGATAGTGAAGTGTGACAAATGCTCATTTGTTTTCATCATTACATCAAAATGATCGCAAAGATCAGTTTTTTAAACTGGTTATTCCGTCAACGTGCATGTGATCGAGTGCTCTGGTGATGCACAAGTCCAGGCAAACAGACTGATAATGCTTTCCTTTCAGAGGATAATGGGGGTCCACCATGGGGGTCCAACACTGACAGGGTTGTATCTGCTCTTGGTCGTATCCTTTCAGAAACAAAAGTGGCTTTCTGCACAGAGCTGACAAAATTGTTGTGTTTTTTGGACAAAGTAATGAAGAAGAGGCAACTACTGGAATCACTGAAGCTGCATGGGACCACTGATGCCAGGCAAATTTTTGCCAAAGAATCCAATTTCAGTCATGAAAAATGTTTTATTATACTGGTCTGATTATTGGTTCAACACCTTTTGCTGCTTCACTCTCTTGTCATGTCATCTTCCTATAAGTTACCTCTCTGTTTTGATGTCTGAGAACATCACAAAGACCACTGAATGTTCTTCTGAGATGTTTCTGAAAGCTGTAACTTAAACGATAAGTGATTCATTCCCCTTCTTATTCCCTACTCATTCCCTTGTGTCAGAAACTGCTGCGTTTCCTCTTCACTTTTGAGAAAAAAAGAATCTGTGCTGTGTATGCAGACCTGTTAATTTGGTTTTGTCCAGCTCCTTGGTTTCAGATATCACAGCATGCTGACTGATTTTACAACACCCACCTTCCTTCAACCGCCACTTCCTTACTCTATCCTGCAATACCCTCTTTGCTCTTTGGATACATTCCCCTATGATTATAAAGAGATTCTAATTAGCTCATCCAGCCATGGGCAATATAATTGTTCATCAAGTACCAGCGGCATTCAGAGGTCTTCATACAGTAAAGCTTCCACAAAGTAAAAAGAATAGAAAATATTTCCACTGCATCAATTTTTTTTTTCCTGTTAAGTTGGGATACATTTTCCTACATTATAACCAATCAAAATTAATTCTGCAGCGCAAAATAGTTCCCTTCATGGGTCAAAAAGATCAAGAAGGTTCAACTCAGGATTTTTTGAGGGTTTTGTGGTACTAATAAGATTTTTACAACTCATAAAGTGAATGCAATCAATTATCATTTACAGCATAATAAATCATTATTTTAATAGCATGGATATTGGCAGACAATCCACTTGTGGGATTTTTCACATTTATATATCTTAAAAATCCTTGTGTAGTTTGATGACATCTGATCATATTTACTTCACCTTCTCATTTAACTGAGAACTAAAAATTTCTCCAGAAGAAAAGGCGAAATAAAATGTGATGATAGAGAGAGAGATAGGAGAGTATAGAAAGCTACAGAGCAAGAATATAGATATATAGAGAGACTAGATCAATAACTCTATCACTATACCATTCTTCCCTCTCTCCTCTCTCTCTCTCTCTCTCTCTCTCTCTCTCTTCTCTCTATCTCTCTCTCTCTCTCTCTCTCTCTCTCTCTCTCTCTCTCTCATGCACATTTTTCCTTCTTTGACCAAACAAGCTCCTTCAAGGAGTGTTCCAAAAAGTTCACATGCTTGTCATTGTGTCCGTCTGGGAAAATTGTTTTTAATTGTAAGTTGTCAGAGGAAATTGGGATGCAAATTTGTCCCTGAAATCTTTAAATCTTTTATCTCTTTGAAATGAAAGATTAAAACAGATTGTCTATCCTGGAGCCTTTTGAATTTTTTCAACTCTCTTTGGTTTTTAATAACATGCTTAAATTTTGATGTAACTATAACACTGAATTATCTGTTTGCGTGGTGAAGTATAATGAGCCAAACTCTACGATAATAGTCCTGCAGACAGAGGCAAGCCATCAGATTTCAGGTTTTTTGTCTGTTATATTAATAATAAACTCTGACATCAGCAGTTGCATTTTTCTTCTCATCAGATTAAAATATCACATTCAAACTTTGATTGTGTAATGGGTGTGGTTAGAACCCAAATGCAGTACACCAGGGGAGAAGTCCACATTCATAGTTTTAAATCAACAAAACCCAACAACTGGCTGTCAGAAGATCATGCAAGGAATGGATAATCCAAATCACAATGAAGTCCAAGAAATCGTAAACCGGTTAATACCGTTTTTTCTTTTCTTTCTTGAAAAAATATTTGACCTCATGTTTCACTTCCTGTCATTCACTGGACGTGGGATGAGAACAGAGAGAAGTAGCGGCTATCAGCAGCAGTTAAGAAAAGGGCAGTCTCCCACTCACAATTTAATCATATCAGGTAAACACTGCAGTATGTCAATCTTAAAAATGTATGATTTAGACATTAACTCATTGGCTGCAGTCATTTTCAGTGCAGTGTGTTCCCGTACTGCCAGTGCTTTGTAGCAATACTGAGCTATGGGTGAAGCACCATGAAGATCTGTTGTTCAGCAATAAATGACTTGGTGGAAGTTATTCTTGTCTTATTTCATGTAGTGTCTAAGTAGGAGGCATAAGCCTTAACACAGTGATATAACTTGCATAAAGCAGAGGTGTAGTGCTGTGGTACTGTTTACTGTAGGGTAGGGGCATATCTATAATTATAGTCTATTATAAACTAATAGCTTTAGTTGCCAATTTAAAAGTCCTTAAGTTACCATATTTTGCGCACCATTCGGCGTATTGTATAAAGAGGTGCAGTCTAAATTACGGAGTTTATTTCTGTACTTCGATGTGCTATTTTCTATGTGCTGGTGCTTTCTGTGTGCTTTTTCTGTGTTTTGTGTACTTACTGTGCTGTGTGCGACGGAGAAATCAATTTCCCTGACAGAACCTCCATAAGGAATAAATAAAGTTATACTCTACTCTCTACTTTTACACACGGCGCACATTATTGTTCGGTGCATGCTAGCTAACGGAAGCAAAAAGCTGACTGTGGTTGAACTACGTATTTAAATTTGAAAAAATACACCAACATTGTGGGCTCTCCGGCTTCCTCCCACCCCCAAAAGCATGTGCCTTAGGTTGATTGGCCAGTCCCAAATTGACCATAGGAGTGAATGTGAGTGGTTGGCATCATGCCCAGAGTGTCCCCCACCTCACACCCTGAGACCACCAGGATAGGCACCAGCTCCCCCACGACCCACATAAGCGGGCTAAGCGGGTTAAGAAAATGACATGACACCAACATTGTTTTTTAAATATGTTTTTATTTCTTTATTTTTTGATAAATCTGAGCTAGATCCTTCAAAGTCCTCATCTTCAGTCTGCATTGAATAGCTCGGCAATTTCACTATCACTGAACGTCACGTTTCCGGGTGGCTGTCTGGTAATTATGCTGGCTTTTGCGAAACATCGGACAAAAGTCGAAGCAGACACGTTAGTCTAAGCATCCGCAATCCACCACATATTGTGGGGGTGTAACTCGCTCGGTACTGCCTCCAGTCCTGGTAAACGTGTGTTCACGTCTCTCATCCATCGCTCCACGACCCACGCAGCTTCACGTTAAAGGCTCTGTTTACACCGATGTCCAGCGGTTGGAGTTCTTTCGTTAATCCTCCTGGGATGATGACAAGCTCCGAATTCAGCCGCTTGAAGTGTTTTTTTTGTAGAAGCGGTGGTTTGGGCGTGCATGGAATCACAGGTCAAGAGAGATGGCTAAGCGTGAAAAAAGCCACCCGGTCTCTTTACGTGAACCGGAACAACCGGAACTGATAGCTTGAAGTTTACATGTTGCTTTGTAAGCATGTCTCTTCGCTAACGCCATTGTCGGGGGGTCTTTAGCCAAACAAATGCGGTTATGCAGCATACCTGCGGTACAGTACCGGCATATACCCTATACCGGTACCTACCGGAGGTGTGCCGGATGTAGCCTCGCGTCATGTTCTCTAATTGGTCTATCGCTCCCAGTAGTGACGTAATACGTCCTATGTCGGTGGACAATGGACAATCAGGAACTATATTTTTTTGTTGTAACCGGTTCAGGAACGTCAGTTTATGGGTGGAACACAAAACCGGAAACGTTGTAATTCCGTTCCTGTTCTGAACGAACCGATTGGCAAAAAATTATGGTTCAAAGCCCTGGTAGCAACACAGGTGACAGGAATGAGTGGACTGAGTAAGAGTGAAAAGGAGAGGAGTAAAAATTGGAACAGGGACCATGACAGATTGACTGTGTGATCTACTACATCCCCTTTCAATAATAATAATTTTTACAAAATACATCATTCACACACCTGGATTTATGTTATTTTTTGCTTCATGTATGTACCACACATCAGAGTTTACTTAATGATTTGTTAACTGAATTGATGGTATGAGTCTTAGGTAGTTATTTTGAAGGAAGAGCACAGGGTTGCATCAAATTTCAAGCCTTGCCACTTATGTGATGGCATTAAAAGAATATTACATTGGCCTAAAAGCCTGATTTAAGTCCTGGTCATGGAGTGCTTCAGCATTCTTTTAAATTCTTTTAATTTTTTTAAATTTTTTTATATACTTCAAATGCATGCATACATGTTCGTTTTTACAGGCCCCTGGTAGCACACGCACACACACACAAGGGGGCCTGTAGGCATGCAGGGAGAGGTAGAGTGACAGGTAGTCCCTTTGTGGAGTGCCCCAAATGAGCAACTGGTAAAGGGGGACTGCACCTTGCTCAAGGATGCCTCGGCAGTGCTCCGAAGGTGAGCTGACACCTCCCACTGTCAGTTCACACTCCGGGTGTTTGTTTGGGCGGGAGTGGGAATCAAACTGCCGATCTTTGGAACACTGGACGACCCGCTCTACTGCCTGCTCTACCATTGAGCCACTGCCAAACTGCCAAACAATACTAATAGCCAAAGGCCACCTATTAAACTCAACAACCAGAAAATAGCATTTATTTAAATAGCATTTATTCATTTAGCATACAATCATTTATCATTTTTCTGCAATGACTTTTTATATTAAAACACATTTGTCTGCTAATAATTGTATAAAAATGCAAATTACATTATTAAATTTTCAGACAAGACTTAAAATGTGGGAAGAGCCTCAATCAGAAACATCATTAGAGGAAAACAGTTTTCAGATGGGTTTACTTTCCACTAGAAAGAAATAAAAAGTGTATATACATATGTCATATGTTGTTTGCATAGAATAACATTTCTCAACTCTGGAAATCTTTGTCAAGACAGTTATTCCATTTATGTAATTGAAATCCCAAATAGATATTTATTTATTCATTCATTGTCAACCGCTTTATCCGCTGTGGCAGGTTGAAGAGGTGGGATGGAGCCTATCCCAGCTGACTGATGGCTTAAGGTGGGGGAAACTCAGGGCATGACGCCAGTGCACCATGGGAAATAGATATTTTGTTTAAGATATTAAAATGAAAATGTCTCTTAAATGTGAAACTAGAGACACCCAGTCAGCACAAACCTCCACAGTTTACCCATTATATATCGCTAAATCTAAAAGCAATACTCTCATAATAATCTGACTCAAAATTATGACTCACTAACAATGATGACCTGCCTCTAGAATGTAGAATCATGGTGGTATCAATGGGTAATTTTTGTCCTCACATTGTGGACCTTACCTTGAAGCATTCACTTTTATCTCACAATGGAAAATAATCATTAAAAAAGAGCCTGGATTCAAATAGCGATCCAAATGACCAACATTTGGATTATTAACATCCATTATTCCTTGGACCATACTCAAAAGTCTCCAAAATTCAAAAGCTGTTCATAAATTGGTAAATGATCCTGCAAACAAACAGACAACCAGACAAGCCAGCACTGACAAAAATAACCTCATTAACAAAAACCAAAAAACTGTTTATCATATTAAGAACCAGATGGGCAATTTAGTCCGATGGATATCATGGGGGTGAAGTGGTGAAATAGTTCCTTTCAGAGGCTCAGGCGTCCTCCTGCAGTCCATAATCAAGCAATACAAGTGAAATGACGACTCTAAACTACTTGGGGATGTAAACGTGAGGGTGGATGCTTGTTTGTATTTCTATGCGTAGCGATCTGTCTGGTTTATAATGAGATAGGCCCCAGCTCCCATGGATCTGAATAGGATCAGCTGATATGGAAAAGGTTGGATGGACGGAGGGATGGATGGATGGAAGTTGATCCTGTTCCTATTACCGGCATTGCATAAAATAGAACAATACTGCCCCCTGTCTGTTATGTACCACATTTGCTCTTCCAAAGTTGAAATCATTTTTATTCCACATCTGTTCATCTTTTTAAGTTGCTTTTAATGTAAGATATGACAGGATGAGGACATAAACAAAGATGCAGATTTCGGTAGTTAGATAGACAGACAGACAGAAAGACAGACAGATAGATACATAGATAGATACATAAATAGATAGATAGATGATGGAAATAAATATCCACCCAACAATAAATAGAGGAGTAAATATCGAAATCAACCATGATTGACTGCCTCAAATTCAAAGGACATATTTTGTTCAAGCTAAAGCACCGTCAAGATCAAATATGTGCAGTCAAGTGCAGTCTACAGTAGGTCAGTAGGGCTGTCAGACCTCAGGTCACTGCTGGAATTATTCCCACAAGAGTATCACAGACACGACACTAAACACTAAGGCAGCTTCACATGTTTCAAGGTAATTAGGTTAATGGTGGTTAGTGACGTAAACTTATACCTCACTTCACTTATAAGAGAAACATTTCAGTGGACACCTCTGTAATGACTCTGTACTTGAGGTGTCTACTGTAATTTTCTGATTTCATTCTAATTATTATTAATCTAAATCTAAAAATTTATTTGATTTGAATGCATTCTGTTTTGATATGAAAGCAGCTGCTGTTATTTTAATTTTTAAAATTTTATATACTGATTATACCGCGACCTGCGTAAGCAGATTAAGCGGGTTGAGAAAATGACTGGATGAATACTGATTATAATCCCCGCAGGGAAATTAGCGGCACACTCTAGTTAGTTCAAATCATGCATATATATATATATGTGTGTATATAGGCCATGAACACACAAACACACACACATAGGGCCTGTAGGCATGCAGAGGAGGTAGAGTGGCGGGCAGCTCCTTTGTGGTGCGCCCCAAATGAGCAACTTGTAAGGGGGATGGCGCCTTGCTCAGGGGCACCTCGGCAGGGCTGCGGGGGGGAGCTGACAACTCCCACTTTCAGCTCACCTCCGGGTGTTCTTTTTGGCGGGAGCGGGAATCGAACCGCTGATCTTTGAAACATTGGACGACCTGCTCTACCACTGAGCCACTGCCGCCCCTCAACTAATTATCATCATTGCTTTGTTTCAAGTCAGATCTGGGGTCATTGGTTGTTTGTCTCTCACTGTACTGAAATCTGAAATTAATAAATAGATATTGGATTGTGCTCCTGAGTGATACCTACAGATCATATTCTTCATTTGCAGGGTCATATACTGTATCTATCTGTCTGATGTGTCACTTGTCATGACATGCTACGCATGACCAATGGGTGACATTTTTAAAAATAAAAATCAATCATTTGTAAATTTGTTGTTATTCCATTGTCATTTCTTATTTGTAATTATCTCTAAAGTATACTGTCGTAAAACAGCAAACAAGCAAAAAACAAACAAACCGCGTTTTCTCGTA
The DNA here is from genome assembly GCA_013358685.1 of Antennarius maculatus. Classification (NCBI taxonomy): domain Eukaryota; kingdom Metazoa; phylum Chordata; class Actinopteri; order Lophiiformes; family Antennariidae; genus Antennarius; species Antennarius maculatus. The sequence goes on along the minus strand of CM023619.1, from coordinate 5,672,457 downwards.
GGCACCAGGGGGTGCTAGTAATCCAGGATAAAAATTGCTTGGGATTGTCACTGCCTGTTTTAATTTTGTATAATTTTTATTGAAGTGTCACGTAAAACTCACTAAATTGTTACTAAAAGCCCCCCCCACACACACACACACCCGAAAACAAGAGAAAACACTTTGCAACCATTGAATCTATTACAAATTAAGGCTACTGGAAGCCGACCCCTTGGGGCTTTTTTTTTTTTTTAAATTAACCCCTGCATGCGGAGTATATCAGCAAAGTTGGAGGCTCCCTCTACAAAACACTCAGTTCAACGTCGACAACACTGTATATTCGTGTGTGCGCCCAAAAAACGGGAAGTTATTAGGATATGGTCCTGATCAGCCCCGCTCTGGTCGTGGGCTAAACTAGTGTTTTCGTCACGACCCCTGAACCACAACCGCGCTTGCGCATTAAAATTAATCAAGCCTGGTAATCCCACATCTCCGGACCTGGTTGATGACTGTGAGGATTCATTACAGTACTTTTGCTAATACCACTGATACTACGGAAAATATGCATGATCTAGAGCGCTAATCGTTGAAAATCCCCTTCCCAACATGCTTAAATCCAGTTCTCCATCTTTTTGAATCCTCCACAGCCATTATTTTATTTACCAAATGTATATATCCCTCCGCAGGGTCAGAGAGTATCTTGAAGAAACTGTGAAATTGTTTACGTGTTTTTTATGTCATGTTATCTAGAAATATGAACATTCCCATAACTGTGAAATGTGTCTTTCTCGACGGGACACGTCGATTTAGAAAGACTTGTGTGACGTGGTTGTGGTAGCGGGAGATGGATCTAGTTTTTGAAGAACACAGGTGATGTGCTTCGGTGGCACTTAACATTAGATATGGCCACCGTTAGAGTACATTGAGACGTCATCTACAACTTAATTCAGTCATTTTTAGTATTTCCGCAGCTCCTGGACCGTGGCAGGTGGAATGTATTTTTTGTCAAGCTCATGTTTATTTTCGTCTCTTTTGTGAGGCTGCTATTACTGCGTGGCAGGCTTGCTGCGAGAGATTCCTCACTGGCCGCTTGGTCCCGCAGCTTGTCGATGCTGGAGAAAATAGAACCAGTTGCCAAGCAAGCGGTCGGCACCCAACATTTGCTCCGACATCGCTGTATATCCGCTAATATTTACGTTTAACGTTTCGCTTACGGGGTGATGATCTGCAGTCGCTTGGACTTTGGTTTTGACTTGTATAACGTTACGTTTATGGTAAATTGGTGGCCATAGACTTGGGTGGCTAACAGTAACTAGCTGCTTAGCGTTAAGCCCAACTCGTGCGACAGCTGTCATTGGAGAAAGGAAAGTGATCCCCTAAATGCAAGAGCCACTGAAGCGGTTTTCTGTTGGATTTACATCATCTACCTTTTCATCCAATGGGAAAAGTTGGGAATAACATTGCAACGTTGGAATATAATGATATGCGTAATGCATTTTTGAGAATTGCAGTGTTGCTTCACTGGAGAGAGGCTAGCTAGCTCAACTAGCTTGCTAGCTAGCTTGGTGATAAAAGTGCGACGTTTCATCCGCAGTATTTTGGACATGAAGAAGATAATTCCATAGGGCTGGAAGGTAAGACTCAACATGATGCTTAATCGTTTTTCATGCAAGCTGGATATGTATGGTATTCGCCCAAGTAAAGCCAAAGCAACATGATTCATCTCCAGTCTGATGTTGGGGTTTGTCGCCGCCTTGTTTTTTTTTTTTTGACTCCGACTATTCAGTGGAACGGAACCGTAAGCAGAGTGGTTTAAGGGTTCTATATAATCACAAAAAAGATACAGTTAAACTATTGGTTAAATACAATAAATACCATACAGAATTCAAACGCAGGTAACGTTACTTTAATAAGAAAAGCATAATTTTAAACACTACGTCATTGAATATCATCATTTTCACTTTTGTGTGGCATTGTAGTTCAACTGAGCAGTTCCGTTTCATTGAATAGACCTAGCCTTTGTGTGTGTTGGGAACAAACGCTTAGCCCTGTGCTCAATATAAAAACGTCCTATGAAAAGCGTAGTTTAGGTCACCCATTAAGTTTACCATCATCCTCACACTACTACTTTTAAATTAACATAAGTGTTAGAGTTAAACCGTCATCTTAGTTGGTTCAGCTTAATTTAGGCGTCAGTTTCAGGGTAGTACGTTGAGTTGCCCAACTGACTAGCACCCATAGATAACCTGTTTGCAATATGAACCTATTATAAAGTTGTCTCCCTAACTACTGCTTTTCCAAGCTGTTTTTTACTTTGCTACGGTCATTTAAAAAGTAATTGAAGTAAGTTCCTCCTTGATTTAGACCACGTCTTCGTTAATTTTGTCTGTGGTCGCGTCTGAAAGACGACAGTTAAACACAACAGGCTAGCTACCTTTAGCTGGATGCAACTGCTTTGTGTCCAAGCTAGAGTTAACAAAAGCTAGCGTTAGCATCCCCAACATCTCCAGTACCTGTTATGACTGAAACTGCATAGCAGTCTGCTACGCGTTGCCATAAGCATTTACTTTAATCTTGCCATTTTCATTTGAGGTTGACATGGCAGTAAATCAGTTTATAAAATGGTTATTCTCCAACAAATGGTTGTTACAACACTTCAAGGATCACAGCACATCTCCGTTTCATTTTCATACATTGAAGGTCATTTTAGTAATTTCTGAATAATTTTTGCATCTCACTTTAAAAATGAGTTATATTTCTTGTAAAGTTATGTGGTATTGACCCATCTCCCAATGAGACTGGTACAGGCTAATATAGACAGACAATGTGAATTACCACAGACTTGCAGAGCAACATGGTAGGAGTTCCACCATATCTATCGGTACCAATCGAAACTTTCCTGGTTTACTGATACGAAGTACAGGTACTGATACTTTTTTTAAATAACATCTGATTATGTATTGCCTTCTCAAACAACAGTATTAGAAAAGCATCTACAATAGAATTCAACTGTGTAGAGTGATAATATGATCTTATGACAATATGATATCCACGTTGACATTACATTTTACAGATGTGCAATAAGGTATACCACAAAAGAATCAGTAAAAATGTAGTACATCATGCCCTTAGTAGTTTCTAAACTGCTATGCTAACTAAACATTAAAAAAATAAACTATCAAGTTGACTTTCTCGTGACTCATCCTAATTATGAGTCATAATGTAGTCTGATGTAATCGCGGCGTGGTAAATAATATACAAGCAAACAAAGGCCTCATGCAGATTTTTGCAGATATCTCTTGGAGAAGAACCATCAGTGATAATTTACTAATATGTTTACTATTTGGATATGCTTTGGTGGAATGTTACGCATTTGATCTCATGCTGAAGTTGTTTCTAAGGGCTAATTGGGGTACTCCCACACCTACCTCTTTGTGATTGGATGTAAGGAATGTTGAGTTTGATCCAGGCCAAAATTGCAGTTATGAAACCTTTTTGTGCATTGGGTTACAGATTGTACTAAAGTGACAGTGGATCCAGGATTTCTTCCCTAAAGGTTGGGAAATAGGGCATTTTAAAGAGTTTACCTGATTATGATTATGATTACTATTGAACTGATTTTTGTATGTTGTGGATGGTTGGGGTAAATTGCATATCTTTATACAGTGCACCCTCATTCTTTGTGGTTAATAAGTTCCAGGAACCACATGTGATTAAGGAATCCGCGATCGAGATCTATTTAATTTTTTTTTTTTTTTTAAATTTTATATACTGATTATAATCCCCGCAGGGAAATTAGTAATACACTCTAGTTAGTTCAAATCAGTCAGTCAGTCATTATCTTAACCCGCTTAATCCGCTGACACGGGTCGCGGGGGAGCCGGTGCCTATTTCGGCAGTCTCAGGGCGTGAGGCGGGGGACACTCCAGGCACGACGCCAGTGTACCGCGGAGCCACACAGAGACAAACAACCACTCACACACACATTCACTCCTAGGGTCAATTTTTGGGACCGGCCAATCAACCTAAAGCACATGCTTTTGGAGGTGGGAGGAAGCCGGAGAACCCGGAGGGAACCCACACAGACACGGGGAGAGCTTGCGAACTCTGCACAGAGCGGGACCCGAACCCGGGTCCGCTGTATTGTGAGGCGACAGCGCTACCCACTGCGTCACCGTGCCGCCTAGTTCAAATCAAATCATGCATATATATGTGTGTACAGGCCCTGAACACAAACACACACATGGGGCCTGTACGCATGCAGAGGAGGTAGAGTGGCGGGCAGCTCCTTTCTTGGTGCGCCCCAAATGAGCAACTTGTAAGGGGGACGGCGCCTTGCTCAGGGGCGCCTCGGCAGGGCTCCGGAGGTGAGCTGACACCTCCCACTGTCAGCTCACCTCCGGGTGATCTTTTTTTGGGCGGGAGCGGGAATCGAACCGCCGATCTTTGAAACATTGGACGACCCGCTCTACCGCGTGCTCTACCACTGAGCCACTGCCGCCCATTTATCTTATTATTTATGGTAATTTAAACATTTATGATCCCTCCCCATACTGATACTAAACCACCTATCTGTATTACCTTTTCCCACACTCTGACTGTTCAGATCATTTTTTGTCTCACAAAAGTCCGAGACTGACGGAATGGAGCGCACTTCCATATGCGTCAGCCAATAGAATGTGCGTACAATATCACGTGACTGCCTACCAAAAATCCGTGATGAGGTGGAGTCGCAACTGTTAATGCGGGAATGAGCGAGGGCGCACTATATTGTGTCTACAAACTGCTAATGTTAATGTTGACTGGTAATGTTTTTGAAATATTGTATTTACCTGACAGAAAAGAAATCCACTATCTTCTACACAACTACAGACTCACTTTGGCCACAGCTTCTGCCCTATCTTTTGATGGGCACAGCAATTGCCATACTGATTCCAAGCAACTATACACTTTACTCATAATAGTATGAGGTATATGTGGTATGAAGACTTTCCTGGACCCCCCATTCTTCTAGGTCAGTGTCATTTATTTGTGACTGGTGCAGTGCCAATTGTACATGTCACTGTTTAAACCAAGTCTGATGTTTGGCTTGTGTTATTGCTTATTACACCTTCTTGTAGTGTTAATAGTATTATAGGCAACATTCAGCACCAAAAGTAACTTGCAGTCAATGAGCTGCAGCAAGTGAAGATTGCGCATGTAGGTGAGGACATGCCCAACTCAATCTGCAGAGCCCTGAGGCCAAGGCCCAGTTTCCATCAAGCGCTCTTTGATTACATCCTGCTTCAAAGCGGTGATGTATTGTAATTGTTCGTGTTTTTGTGTTTGTCTGTTTGTCCATTCGTTCGTTCGTCCGTCCATTAGTCCACCAAATATCTTCGCAGTCATCGCAGATAGAAACAAAAAGCGCATTACTCGGGCGGCAAAGGGGATGAAAATGAGTAGATGACCTTGAGAAAACTAGGTCAAGGTCAAATTTCAACTTTTGTACACACAAGAACCAGATAACATATTGTAAGACAATAGATACAGTAGGTCAGAGCACTAGCTTTGATGTTTGACCAATGTAAGTAGGTCAGGGTAAAAATTTGAATTTGGGGGTGTTGCGGGATGTTACAGTCTGACTGCATTGGTTCTAGTTGATCCTTGCAGAGTTCAATAAAGCAATAAGAGATATAGATTACATTTTCATCCATGTTTATGTAATATATACATGTGTGTTTGTGTGCTTGATTTACATAGGAGGATTAGGGCCACTGGAAAAAAACAAGGTCTATATTGTGAGATAGAAGTTGGAATTCTGAGACGTCACCACAGCAGCACCACCGGCTTCATTCTCATGTCTGGCGTGGTAACGCCTCATCATTGACGACGTGTTGTTACTGAATGCCAGCTGCTGGGAACAAAGCATACAGTTCACCTGCAAATTAAAAATGACTTTTGTGTGTGTTTTTTTTCAACCAACAGACCTTGAAAGTAAGTTTCTTAAAAATTAAAATCTACTTTGTTCAGCAGCACCAGTTCTAAATGTTCCCAAACTTGAGATCTCTTTCTGGTTGGTTCCATTGCAAAGCAATTAGAAGGCAAACTGTCAGCAAAGCAATCCGAACCCCAATCCAGTCAATCTAGACGGTGTTGACACGATAGGCAGCTGTTCCATCCACTTTAACATATCTGGGACCGGCCGGTGTTTCGAAGCCCCGACCGTTGATCCAAACCACTAAACTGTTGAATGAAACGCCAGTGTGTCACCTGGTGAATGAAATTGCTTAGAGTTTCAAAACACTTGAGTGTTTCAAACGTCATATCACGTGGTTTTTCCCTCATTTGAAGCAGGCTCCGAAGCAGTGGTTCAGAAAAAAACACCTACCGAGTATGTATCGGAGCGCCAAAACAAAGCAGACATCACTACTTACACTGTCTGGAGGTGTGATTGGGGTCATCGTCCTTTTGTAAAATAAATGATTGTCCAACTAAACGCAATTCAGATATGATGGCATGTTGCTGCAGGATTCTGTCGTAGCCATGCTCGTTCACTGTGTCTTTAACTTTGAATAAATCCCCAACAGAGTCGCCAGCAAAACACCCCTACACCATTAAACCTCCTCCATGCTCCACAGTGGGATCCAGGCATGTGGAATCCATCCGTTCACCTTTTCTGCATCTCATAAAGGTGCAGCAGTTTGAACCAAATATCTCAAATCTGGACTCATCAGGATAAAGCACAGATTTCCACTGGTCTAATATCCATTCCTTGTGTTTCTTGGCACAAACAAATATATTCTGATTGTTGCCTCTCCTTAGCAGTGGTTTCCTAGCAGCTATTTGACCATGAAGGCCTTATTTGCACAGTCTCCTCTTAAGTTGTTCTGGATATGGGTCTACTGCTAGAACTCTGTAGCATTCATCTGGTCTCTGATCTTAGCTGCTGTTAACTTGTGATTTTTGAGGCTGGTGACTCAGATGAACCATCTCCTCAGAAGCATAGGTGACTCTTGGTCTTCATTTCCTTGGTTGCTCCTCAAATGTGCCAGGTTTGTTTTAGCGCTTGATGATTTTTGCGACTCGGCTTAGGGACACATTAAAGTTTTTGTAATTTTCCAGACTGGCTGACTTTCATTTCTTAAAGTAATGATGGCCACTCATTTTTCTTTTGTTAGCTGATTGGTTCTTGCCATAATATGAGTTTTAACAGTTGCAAAATTGGTCTGTCAGCTGTGTATTAGCCTGACTTCTGCACAGCGCAACAGATGGTCCCAACCACATCGATAAAGCAAGAAATTTCCCTAATAAACCCTGATAAGGCATGACTGTGAAGTGAAAACCATTTCAGGTTGGCCACCTCTTGAAGCTCATCAAGAGAATGCAAGAGTGTGTGTAAAAAGAATTAATCAGAGCAAGGAGTGGCTACTTTGAAGAAAGTATAATATGAAACATGTTTTCAGTTATTTTTCCCTTTTTTAAGTACATAACTCCAGATGTGTTGATTCATAGTTTTGATGCCTTCAGTAAGAATCTACAATGTAAAAAGTCATGAAAATAAAGAAAATGAACTGAATGAGAAGGTGTGTCCAAACGTTTGGCACATACTGTAGATTAAATGTACTTGTTTTCATTTGGGGTGAATAAAAGAGTATATTGAGATGTTCAACGTGCACTTCTGTACAGAAGATGAGCTCACAAATGTCAGTCTTAAAGTGTTTGTGTTTGTATGACAACAGTAGTAAACAACAGAACTGATTGATTGATTAATCACTCCGGTAACACCACCTAATGCTAATGCTAGTGCCTTTTACAAAGATCTTTGACACCTGAATTGCAACCACTTCTCAATCAGGTTGAGTGTGTTAAGGAGTGTCTTGTCCTGTGCAGACTGCAAGCAGCCCTCCACCTCACCGCATGTAGTCGGTCTGTGAAGCAGCGCATCCTCTGCTGTGTGTCCCAGCTTTATAAGCAGGTTTGGAGCTGAGCAAAAGGATGGACCAGGAAGCTGTACTAATTCAAATTTTCATGCCAAGTCAGCTTTCATCTCTGTCCTACCAGTTGCAGCTTCATTCAGGTGTAGTGTTAGTGGTACAGCAAGAGAATAATTAATTTTTCAGAGGACCTTTTGAGATATTTAATGCAAGCAAGCTTGTGCTTAAGCAATAATCCATGCTAGGTGTGTGTGTGATGCTAATTTCCTCTCATTGTTTGTGAACTTTTTCATAGCCCAAATAATACATAATCTGATGTGATACATTTTATGGAATTCATATTTGAATTAATATAGTACCCCTAACTGGTTTGTGCACCCTTTGCTGTTTTCCTTGTTTCGCCAGTTTATCCATGCCACCTTATTTCGCATATGGCTGTAAACAGCAACTAATTTACCACTGATCGTTATATAGGATTTTTTTTCAGTGGGTGGGTTGCAGTGACCATTTCTACAAGACATACAGTTGTAAAAGTGGTAAGGTGCACTCTAAATATATGAACAGTTTTAAGATCCTCCAATTGCATCCAATCTGATCATAACCAGTCATGTTTGACTGTTAAAAGAATGCACAGGAAAATTTAGTTTAATAAGAGTACAGTTTAGTATATAAGCTATTTCATGGTCTGCATTAATTTTACTGTCATATTGTTAGTGCTATGTATAAGCAGTGATCTAAGCCATATAGTTTAGATTGTGAGATCAAAATGCTCAGGATTATATGGGGATGTCAGTAAAAAAAATTGCGAACTATTTTTCTACTGCGATTATAGGTTTGTGTTTTCCGAAGACATGTCATCTACATTTTTGGGTTTAAGTGGATAAAATCCAAATGTAAAATTATTGAATAGTGAGGAGATATTCAATAATTTTACATTTCTATTTTTACATTTCAAACACAAAACACGGGACTGGAAAGTCACTCTACACATCAACCACAAACATGCTTGGGAGACAATTTTTCAAATCTTGCTAAATGATAAGCATCCCAGGTGCTATTATTATGTAGCCTCTGAAGTTTTAAAGTCATTTTTTTTAGATGACACAAACCCTGGCCTTCCACTTGGCTGATTGGAACCATGTCTGAAGATATTATCTTTGAGGTCATCAAGCTTGCTTTACCATGCACTAAGCAAGTCATTGACTTGAACTTACCTGTTTCTGTCGGTGCTTTTTTCTTAAATGTTTATGCATAGCGGGAGATATGTGATACTAGTTTACCTGGCAGAGCTGCTTCTGCAGTTATTTTACTTTATTTAATTAAAAGTTCAACATGAACGTTTCTCACAGCTTCGTGCTGTCTTTCTTGTGATCACAGTGCGTTTTTTTTTCAATGGTGATTGCAAAAGGCTTATAAAAGTATTACTGCCTCCTTTTGGAGGCATATTTTATCACAATGTCAGTGATTTTTTAATTTGGTTTGGTTTTGGTAATTAGGAAAGTGAGGTAGCACGAGAGCTTGTAATTGGATTCGTTTGATGAGGGCCAGTTGTACAGAAATGAGCCAACCAAAAAATTGCAGGTAAAACTTTTATTTGTCTACTCACAACAACAAAAAGACCATGTACTGTCAGCAGCACATCCTCTACCTCGAGCTAATTCAGAATCCCCACCATGCTTTAGGTCAGGGCCTTTATACTGCTGGTCATGACCAACTGTCCTACCCAGGGAACCTAACACAAACTCACCCATAATTATGGTGGCAATAATGAACAAAAAAAACCATTTCGAAACACATGACACAAATCCCATACTCATGCTGAACAGTCTGCTTAAATTCAGCAACCTCAGTATTTATAACAACGATATATACTTTTTAACACAAATCAACCACCCTTTGCACAGTGGTATGCTCCAGTCCTTTTCACCTCTCTATAAAATGATCATGGAAACCAGGTGTGAATCTTTTCGACAATTTAGGTCAGAACAGGAGGTAAGTATCACAGCATTTGTTTGATTTGACTTTGAATAAATGATTTAATCAGGTACTGTGTGTCTTTTGTAAACTGAATGAAATGTACATACTGTATAAGCTAATAAAAATTGACACAAACTGAACACAGTTGTGATTCACAGCTGACTACTCAGCATTCAAGTATTCAGGTTGGGCCATGTGTTGCAAACAAATGTTTGGGTAGGTGCTAACCATGTGGAGCAAAAATAAATTACAATATACTAGACTAAAAATAATTAACCCATTTCAGTGATAAGGGCAGGCTGGCTTTACCACAGAGCTGTAAACTTGCTAAGCATAATTGAAAAATTAGGTCTTTCATATCTGTCTTTGTATCACTGTCTAAATGTAATGCGGAATATATCTTTTTATCTCTCTGTATGTACAGTATTATGTGCAATAGGAATGGAAGGTGTTGCTATTCATTTAATAGTAAATTAGTTATGAGTAATTATTACATGTTGGTATTTTTAATTGACTATGCTAATCCCTTCATGGATTTTATGTGGGTCTTTACAGAAGCATCACTTGAAATTGACATTTTTGCATGTATAGGGAGTGTAAATAAGTCCACACTAAATTTGACTGTTTAGACTCCATAGTAGCCTCATGTAAACAGAGATTGTGCAACTGTACCACAGCAAAATCACTTCTGTGCAACACCTTTTTTGTCCACATGGAACAATGCAAGGGCATATCTGCAGTGCTCCAGTGTGCAGTTTTGTTTTCAGTCCAGCAGCATCCATGTTTATTGCAATGTCATACATGTGTTGAGTAGTAATTACAAAGAATGTTCTAACATGATAAATGATTTACTGTGAAGGAAATCCCATAATTACCGGACTATAGACTGCATCGGGATATAAACCGCACCCACAAAATTTTAAAAGAAAAATGTTTTTTTATGTAAATTAGTCACACCAGACAATAAACCACAAATATATATATATAAAATATGTGTGTGTGTGTGTGTGTGTGTGTGTGTGTGTGTGTGTATATATATATATATATATATAAATTTATAATATACACACACATTGTGAAATTAGATATTAACACAGAAGATTTTGTAAATGTTCATTTACATACCACAATTGTTTCCAAACGGTGCCTGTAACACAGCATTAAAATGGCGTATCGAATTAAAACAAGAGTCAGTAATGTTTATTGATATTATTAATTCTTGTGCATTAAAAAGTGCAGCCAGTGTCAGAGTTGAAGAGCCTCAGAACATCTCCTTCTCACAACATGTTGCTCTCAATGTTGCTTTCATCTCAAGGCACGATTACCGCTGAAGTTGCGCTGTTCTCTCCACACAGCAGTCCAGCCTTACGAAACCCATTGGTGAATAAGGATTCTTTCACACTGCTTCATGCTGTTCATCCAAGCCTCCCACTTGCCTCGGAGTGTCGTTTTAAATGTCGAGTCCTTGAAAAAACTCAGTTGTACCTCCAGGAATATCAGCTGGAATTGAGTTTTCTCTCTTGATGGCTGCTTTCACTGAATCTGTAACATGGGCCCTCATACTGTCCAAACCATGCAATACTTTCTTCCGGTGAAAAACGTCCTCCCAGACACTTACTGCAGCAATCTGTCAGCCATTCAGCCATTAGGCTATCTATCATCCATCCTTTCATGTTAACTTAAATGACTATCCCTTTCAGGAGTTTTTCTTTTGTCATTCATTTAAAAATCACCATTGGTGGAAGCTTTTGTCCAGATGTGGCGCAGCTCAAAACACACATGAAATGTGTTGTCTCATGGCCAGTTGTTTTCACCATAATTGATGATGCGCCTGTCTTGTTAACGGTTCTAGTTAAGAGACTGGTCAAACATTAAAGGTATTTCATCCATATTTATGACGTTGCCTGGTCCAACAGAATACTCAACTGTTTTTATTTCCATACATTTGTGGAAGTTTGCAAATTTTTCCTTGTAGTCAGAAGGGGGTTGCTGACAGACAGCTGTACGCTCCCTGATGGACAGATCTTTTGGTCTCATAAATCTAAAACACCATGACGGTCCACCTTTGAAATCTTCCATACACATTTTGCTTTTGATTGTTTCATCAGTCGGATCTGAACTGTGGATAATACTCGGATACTCTTCCTCTCTGTTTACCCAGTCCACAAAAACATTTCCTAGTTCAGGTCATCTGCCTGTGTGACCTCTGAAAAACTTTTTTTGTCCTTTGGCATTGAATCAGTTCTTATGCTGCCGTCTCCAATGCCTCACCATTGATTCATTAACGCTGACTTTTATGTGCGGCAGCTCTATTTTCCTTCTTGATATACAGATTAATTGCTTTCAACTTAAAGCTGCATCATATGCTTTTCTTCGGGTCCTTTCCATGATGAGGGCGTGAAAAAATATTTTGCGTACCGTGCTGTGCTTTGCATCGAGTGTGGCTAAAAACTAGCATTTATGTCTTTGTATTGACTTCTTTCGTCTGTCTCGTTTTTGCACCTCCTGGCCGTCAACGAAAAAAAAAATCTGCTGATGAGGTGTTGTATACGCAGCAGAGTTCAAAGGAAAAAAGTAGTGGCTTATAGGCTGGTAAATAAACAAATTATTTGATTCCCTGATTTTCCATACATTTACCCACTAATAAAGAAATGAAAGGTCTGTCAAAATGGTTTCTGTCAGCAGTGAGAACAAAATCAACAAAAAATGAACGGAAAACCCAATGCAAAAATATTCAACAAGAATAATTGCATTGCAGAAGAAGGAAGAAGAAAGATACTTCATTCATCTCATGAGGAGAAATTATTTTTTCCACTCATACTGATATAGATGCATATACAGTTATGTATGAAATAACAGCAGTCCCTCAACAAAATAAATCACTATTTTTGTTACAATTTCAACCTCTACCCTGCTAGTCAGTTTCTGGAGGGTCTAGTGAAGGTATAGAAAACCAACAGACCTACACTGTAAACCAGAGCGAGTAAGTAGAAGTCAAAAAGTTTTAAGTTTTGAAAAAAATTTTTTAAAGGGACTTTAAAATCATTTTTAAGTGACATATACAGTATGTTTTCCATGCAAATGCCCTAATCCGTTCCAAGCCCCCAAAATTCTGACATAAATGTTTTATAAAGCATAAAAATGCATCAAAACATGTAACAATTACATGTTACAATTAGATTATTACACAATAAATGAGAATTGTGCATAATGTAAAAAACAAAGAATAAAGAATAAAAATAATGGTCATTTACCTTTTAACTGCTGTCCTCATTGTTTTTTGCCCTCTTTGGTTCATGCGCTCTTGCCTCACCATGCCAAACAACAGAGTGAATTCCAGTCCTCCTTTTGAACTTCTCGAACCACCCACGCAATGCCTTAAACCCCTTAAACTTCTTTTTGTTTTAATAACATGGCGATTGTAGATGCATTAGGGCCATATTCTTTGGCGAGATCAACCAAATGCATCCCTTTTTTATGCTTTTGTATTATCTCTTGCTTTGTTTGGATGGACAAAAAAACTCTTCTTTTCTTTTCCTCTTTTGTCTGTCACTTTCTTGGGGTCCATAGCGAATACTCAAAAAGTTAATATTTGCGCAAAACTATCAGAACACCTCATGGGTCGAGGGCCGAATGACGAGGATGCTGCATAGACACCTATCTAGCTACACACAGAGGTCCTTCTTAGCCAATGTGATCTAGGATGCTAGGTAATGGCAAATGGCAGAGCAGCTATAAGAATGTTGCGTTCAGGAACCTTTGGGAGCTGCGAGTAGCAGCCCATACTGTATTTTTACCTTTCTTGACTCGAAACGTCTTTCGTAACTAGAGGCAATATTTTCCTGTTTAGGCATTTCGTATGTAGAAAATTTCGTGAGTAGAGGTACCACTGTACTGTACTTTTTTCATGAGAAAACATGAGCAGACTGTAAATAATCTGAATTTCAAATGACAACTTAAAGTGCATAATGGCACCTGTTTGAACTCATTAGCAGTATAAAATACACCTGTCCACAACCTCAGTCATACTCCAAACTCCACTATGGCCAAGACTGAAGAGTTGTCAAAGGACACCAGAAACAAAATTGTAGATCTGCACCAGGCTGGGAAGACTGACTCTGAAATAAGCACGCAGCTTGGTGTGAAGAAATCAACTGTTGTAGCAATTATTAGAAAATGGAAGACATACAAGACCACTGATAATCTCCCTCGGTCCAGGGCTCCACACAAGATCTCATCCTGTGGGGTCAAAATGATCACAAGAACGGTGAGCAAAAAATCCCAGAACCACACAGGGGGACCTAGTGAATGACCTGCAGCGAGTGGGGACCTAGTGAATGACCTACAGAGAGCTGGAACCAAAGTAACGAAGGCTACTATCAGTAATACACTACGCCGCCAGGGACTCAAATCCTGCAGTGCCAGACGTGTCCCCCTGCTTATGGCAGTACACGTCCAGGCCCGTCTGAAGTTTGCTAGAGAGCACTTGGATGATCCAGAAGAGGACTGGGAGAATGTCCTATGGTCAGATGAAACCAAAATAGAACTTTTTGTTAGAAACACATCTTCTCATGTTTGGAGGAGAAAGAATACTGAATTACATCCAAAGAACACCATACCTACTGTGAAGCATGGGGGTGGAAACATCATGCTTTGGGGCTGTTTTTCTGCAAAGGGATCATGACGACTGATCCGTGTGAAGGAAAGAATGAATGGGGCCATGTATCGTGAGATTTTGAGTGAAAACCTCCTTCCATCAGTAAGAGCATTGAAGATGAAACGTGGCTGGGTCTTTCAGCATGACAATGATGCCAAACACACTGCCCGGGCAACAAAGGATTGGTTTCGTAAGAAGCATTTCATGGTCCTGGAGTGGCCTAGCCAGTCTTCAGATCTCAACCCCATAGAAAATCTTTGGAGGTACAAGCAAACCTTGGTTTTTGAACACTTTAGACATTGAAATCAGAATTTGACCAAAAAATTCGGAATTTTTTTGTCTTAGAAGTCGAACATAATTTGGAAGTCGAACGCGAAACAAACGCCTTTTTCTCACCACCAAGCGCGAGAAAAGTTGAGAGAAAACATGACTGTAATGTGCTTCTTATTTTAGTTTACTGTATTCAATAATTTTTCACTTAATTTGCGTTCCATTGCCTATGGTACGATTTACGGTACCGTAAACTTCTGTCCAAAAGACGACAGTAACTCACACCTTAGGCTAACCTGATTACGTTGATGTTCTTTTTCTTTCTTTCTCGTGTTTGCTTCTAGCCTGTAGTTGAAAGTCCGTGTTGGCCAACGACAGCCCCAAAACATCACTGCTCCTAGAGGAGATCTGCATGGAGGAATGGGCCAAAATACCAGCAACAGTGTGTGAAAACCTTGTGAAGACTTACAGAAAACGTTTGACCTCTGTTATTGCCAACAAAGGGGATATAACAAAGATGATTGAGATGAACTTTTGTTATTGACCCAAATACTTATTTTCCACTGTGATTTACTATTAAATTCTTTAAAAATCAGACAATATGATTTTCTGGATTTTTTTCTCATTCTGTCTCTCATAGTTGAGGTATACTTATGATGACAATTACAGGCCTTTCTCATCTTTTTAAGAGGAAGAACTTGAACAATTTGTGGCTTATGAAATACTTTTTTTCCCCACTGTAGTACAAAACCAGAGCAAAATCTTATTGATATAACGGCTGTCATTGTTTGGCCATACTGATATTGATCCAGACCTTTTTCAGTTTAGTGTTCTTTTTTTTTTTTCCAGCACTAATTGCCTTTAACATGTTTGAACTTCTTTGGAGTCAAAAGCACCAAGCCATCAAACCTGTATGGAGAGAATGTGTCAGTATCACTAAGATCTGATAGCACATAAACTGACTGACTAGACCAAGTTGCTGACAGCTGATAGGAACGGAGATGCTCTATATAATAGGTCTCAAAATCACAACAGAGAAAGGCTACATTTTGATTTACAACGTAGATCTGTGCATTTTTGCTGAATTTAGAAAGTCCCCCCCACACACACACACACAGTCCGACAGACACAAACATTTCATTTGCATAGTCTATGCCATCAACGGTCACCTTCGGTGTTCTGTAGACTGTGTCTACAATACAATATGCTAAGGACTCATTGGTAAATGATTGGCAAAATGCCAACCCCAATACCTCTTTTAGATCCATCAAAACTGACCAGGCACCATCATCCTCTAGTACTCTATTACTTACAAATAGTGGAAGTAGTCTAAGCAGAGTGGCATTTTCATGCCCATTACCTTCTATTGTGCCACGAGACATGAATGTTTTGGGATTTGGCTGAGGTCTGTCCACTTTATCAGTGTACTGATATGGGAATGACATGATCTTTTCATTCGAATACTCTAATGTAAAATACTTCAGATTGATCATCTCTTTAATGCAAAGAGAAAGCTCAACAGGAAGGACTCCCTCTAAGAGGTCATGAAGGAGGTCAGGGGCAAAACCTGTGATAGGATGAAAATATTGAAGAGATATGTGCAAGGCACAGTCACCTTTAACACCTTTAACGTTGATCACAACATCCTTTTCTGCAACTTTTTTGTTTTTCGCTAATTTTCCTTTTTTAATTTCAAGTAGCTTTGCATTTTCTTCAACATTTTGAACATGGAGGTCATGGGTGTCTGGTTTTCTGAATGAAGTGTCCTTGTCTGACTTCATATTTCTGAAATTCTTCGTTTTTGCCCAGGCAGAAGCTACAAACATGTGACTTCTCACCATTGAATGAATATAAAACCAGCCAACCCATGGGCTCCGAAATTGTCTTCAGAAACGCAAAGGACAGTGCCTTTGATATTCTTACCAAGTGATTCAATAAAGACACCATCCTGCTCTAGGATACAAAGATCACATAACATAGGAGCAAGTACAAGTTCATAACCGTGAAACTTGACATCTTTCACTTGAGCTAGCACACCCAGTTGTATATTGTGCAATGTAGCTCGGTATTTAGGGGGCAGATAAGCAAGGATCCAGTAGATTGCACAAACTTTGTGAATTTTACGGGATGTGCGAAGAGGGTTTGTTATTTCAAGGTCATCTATATAAAGCTGAAGTGCCAAGGTTAGATCTTCTGTCGAGTTAAGTAACTCATTGTCTTTGGAATAAGAACCATCACGGTACGATACAAATTGCTTACACTCAATGTCTGGTTCTCTGATCTTGCTAAGAATATTGGTGTTTTTAAATAACTCCTGAATTGTTTCAAGGATTGCAACATACGAAAATGTATGGCCAGGTTGCTCCAGTTGATATTCTATTGGCTTTACAAATGGATAGTTGTGCTCAAAAAATGTTTTTCTTCGCTTGCAAGACAACTCTACCCCTAAAGATGTGGCACGAAAGAGAACATTTGAGTCCATGACTGCTTCAACAACTTCATCCTGAGTACAATCTAATATTGTGACCATAGCGCTGCAAAATTTCACTGACAGCCTCCCTGACCAATGGCTTGGACAACGAGACGATGCTGTTCAAGTGCTCCACTATTTCTTGGGTTGTCGTGTTTGAGGCATGAAGGATAGCCTGCATCTTTAGAAATAAAGGAGCTGCAATATCTCTGAGCTGATTCTTCAGTCTGTCAGTAACCCAATGGGAATCTCCCTTCTCTGCCTGGGAATCTGGAGAATGTTCATTGGTGTTGTCTTCACTAGCAACCTCTGAACTAGTGCCTGGTAGACTCTGTACATGTTAATTCCTGATGGTGTAACTGCAGAATTCTGAAGAAGGTCCTGATTGGTGTTGTTTACTTTTATGACCATTGAAGGTACTTGTCACTTTGGTACTATAGTTAGTCATTGTATGGGCACACCACAGTCTCTTTTTCAAATGTCTGATCAAATAATAGAAAATCCCAGATTCTGAAAATGGCTCCACAAATATGCACAGAGGACAGCTGAATGCCACTTCTGACAAATGTTTCTGACTCAGACATGCACTACTGCCAATTTCAAGTTTGTGGTTGCGAGATAAATGTGATCCAAGAGTACCAAGAGTCTTAAATGTGCACATGCATTCATCATGCAGGGATGGCTGTTGACTGACTCCTGAAGACTGACTGTGCTGCAGCCAGCCTATGTGAATAATTTTGCTCGGTCATTGTAGGACACGGAACACAACTTGCACTTTCAAGTCATATGGGAATCAACAACGGCCTGGAAACAAAATACATTTCTGTGCTTAGAAAGATGGGCTGCCTCCATGTTATTAATGTATACGAACAAATAGAAAGTGTAGTACATTCATTACCTGCTATTCTGCCTATTGAAGTTCTTTCACTGGAGCCAGTGAATGGACCTACAGAGTAAAAACACAACTAAAAATAATTTTCCTGAATAATTCCATGATTTCAAATTATCGTTGTCGGTTTGACACTCTCCCTGTTACAGAGAAATTTTGACAAGTGTTGTATCAAGATGGGTTCCCCCACTAACAAGATTGGCTTACATGTCGTTGCACCAGCAGTATCAATGTCCCTGAATGAGAATACCATTACACTACCATATCTAAACTCTCTTAGGGTTTTTCAGTTTACACTTTACTGGGCTTGCACTAGCCATTCACCACTTCACCATAGGCGAAGTACATTCTATATGGCGACAAGCTTTTTAGCCTGTGTAACCACAGTGGCATTCTTATTTTTAGGAAAAAAGGCTTAAACTTACAACTTTTTTGGACTCGCGAAAATCCCCGAGCGATAACATAAGAAAATAAACTTTTTCTCTCGCTAGGCGGCGCGCATCTTCTTCTTCATCGTCTTCGTCGGCGCGCATGCTGATGGAAATAGCCGAAGTGATCCGAACGCTCCCGATGTGTGCACTCCCGAAGTGTGCACTCCCGAAGTGTGCACTCGGGTGATGACCTCCTCTCGTCCAATGAAATAAAAAGAATTCTGTTTTTACAAGCTAAACCCGTGAATTGGTGTACGACAAGGGGAGGACGATTGATCGAAAGAAAATGAGAATAGTGTGTTTTATAGTAGATTTTGTGCTAAAGTTCTAATTGAACAACAAATGGTGAATGCTGAGAGGGGGTAGGAGTGCTGACAGACCGATCAGAAGGTAAATGAAAGATATTATTAATACTTTTTTGTGGTCTTAGACTTTTGATCCCTATGATCGGCAGGAATAACTAGCAATGCATGTAAATGTGTATTCACCTCGCTTGCTATAATAGCAAGTAAAACTTACAAGTAAACATTGAGTAATATTTTGTATGACTGTATCTTCACATAGTGAATGCAAGTTTTCAATTGTTGAATCTCACATTTATACCTGCATAAAGTAGGATAGAAATAAATATAGTTAAGCTTGAATTGTTGACTTTAGTGTATTTTTATAGGTAAACTGAACAGAAGATTTTGCCCTCAGAATGCATCAGAATGCAGGAAAACAACCCCATTTTCTAAAAATTTTGTGGCTTACTCAATTTGTTTACACTGAGCCACAGTGGCTTAGTCATACTACCTCCCAGTGCAAGCCCAGCTTTAAGGTGTGCATTTTAGGTACACCTTAAGTGCAGTGTACATTTTGGTACATTTAAGTGCAGTTCTATTACAATTCCATTTCAGTCTACACCTTACACTTAAGTACAGTTAAATTACCGTTATATTAAAGTGTGCATCTTTAGTACAGTGTGCACTTTAGCACATTTAATAGTTATATTAGTTATCTATTTCAGTGTACACCTTAAGTACACTTTAAACACGTTCCACATATCGACAAAATAATTAAAACTACCATTGAGTTTATGTATGTAACACACTATGATTCAATACAGACATGCGCGCGCAAATGCAAAAACGCGCTGTGAGTTATACGGACATGCATTTAAAGCCAATTGTCTTTTCAATTTCAATTTGCTCTTAAGCTATACTCCAAATAACGAACACGACTCTAGCCACTACCAAATTCGTGCTTAAAATGCTGGCGTCTTATGTTTAAGCAACTCGCAAGAGATTCAGGCACACACTTAAACACACTTTATGTTGGTAACTTTTTCGACATGGATAAAACCTACGTAATAGCAACAAATTACAAAACCAGTTATTGAATTGATGTAATATATACTCAGTTGATGTAGTGACCTGGAAGCTGTTGAAGAACAGTGAAAAATCGTCTTTTAAGAAAATATAGAAGTCCGCGCTTGGTCCACTCCGACTGCGAGACGTGGCCGCCATTAAATGAATACTTTCAGAGGTCTAATCTCCGCCCCTTCAGTAACTACGTGTTGACGCAATCTGACGCCAAACCTAGATTTGTACAATTAATTAAATGTTAGTTTGGCAGATACTTAAAAGGAGTTAAATGCGAAATAAACGCAAAGTTTTGTAGTTTGAAAACCCCTTCTAAAATGTTCTAAGTAAATAATACTTCGTCCAATCCATGATTTACAACGTTCGAGTTTACAGTGTAACCCTAACCTTAGCCCTTCCTGCTAATTCTGTGGAACTGACTGATTAACTGAAAGGGTGTGTTCAGCAAAATAGCAGTGGTGAGTTCAATTAGGGAGGGCGTTGATTCTGTGAAGAAAAAAAAAAGTTGTTAACATGTAGTCCTTATTTAAAGATCAAGGGAACTGATATTGCATATGCTGGCTGTGCATTTGTCCTGAAAAACTGAGGAAAGACACTATTCTGATGAAGAGCATTTTTAATCAAGAAATGGATAAAGGAGGGGAAAACTAAGAGTGGATAGACAGGAGGGGGTGTGAAGGCAGGGATACACTATGGGGATACTTTGTGGGGTTCCTTGGTGTTATATTCTGTCACCTCGAGTCATTTGTGACTGCTGAATATTGTATGTAGATGTGCCTTGCTCACCATGTGGGCCCTCAGTCCATAGTTCTGTCATGCTTTTTTTTGTTTTTTTTTATACTTTTTATGCAGTGTGAGTTGATTGTCATTGTAATGTCTTTTTGTCAGTGTTACAGCTACTGTTATGTGAATTTATGGATTTATGTTATGTGGTTTTATGTAATTATGTAATGTCTATTTGTCTGTTTCATGTTACTGTTATGTGTATTTATGTATTTATTGTGAGCAGATGATATACTAAATTTCCTCCAGGATCAATAAAGTATGTATCTAAAAACCTACAAAGAAGTGAAGAAACTTAGCTGAACAGCCTATATCAAATTCTTTAAAAAGACAGCCAAAACTGGAAGAGGAAGATAAAGAAAAACGACTTCTGGAATGGATCGGAGAATAACCAAACTGGCAAAGGCTCAGCCAATGATCAGCTCCAGGAGGATCAGAGGAGATCTAAACATGCCTGGAGTCGCCAGCACAATCTTCGGACCTGAATCCCATCCCAATCCCATCGAAAACTTGTGGGCTGATATAAAAAATGCTGTTCATGAGGCAAAACCAAGACTCCATGCACTACAGATATGAAGCAGTTATCAACAACCATTGTTATGCAACAAAATATTAGTATAGGATACTCAACAAAGTTGATTTTTCAAGAAAATCTTGTTTTGTACAATACATTTTTGAATTTCCAAAGACAGATGCCAACACTTTTTTTGAACATTACATTTCTTGGCTTTGTGTGAAATATAAAATTTAATTACTTTTTTCCAATTTTCTTGCTTTGACATAGAATGTATAGTGTCCCTAATGCATTTGTGCTCATTAAAATACAATTGAAGAATTTTGAAGAATTTCTCACCTTTTTAAAGACACAGCTATTATTTAGAGCACAGCTATAAATATTGTGTTTACAAGCCAGAGGTAGTGAATATATTGAGAGATAGTGAATATATTGGTAGAAGGATGCTGAGTTTTGAACTGCCAGGCAGGAGGCCTAGTGGAAGACCAAAGAGGTTTATGGATGTAGTGAAAGAGGACATGAAGGTAGTTGGTGTGAGAGAAGAGAATGCAGAAGACAGGGTTAGATGGAGGCAACTGATTTGCTGTGGCGATCCCTGAAGGGAAAAGCCGAAAGGAGAAGAAGAAGACAGGCCCCTGAAACAAACACAACCACACACAAGGGGGCCTGTAAGCATGCAATTTGAACATGGTGGGAGGTAGAGCGATGGTTAGCCCGGTGCGCTGCCAAATAAGTCCTTGCATTTTATTGTGTAAAAAACATTTGATCCCTTATAGAAAAACATGATATCACTTGTTGCCAATGTCCTTGTTAGCAGTCAAAGGTTACACATTTGTAGTAGTTGGCCACCAGGTTTACACACATCTCAGAAGAGATTTTGAGTCAATTCTTTTTGCAAATCCTCTCACAAACATTAAAGTTTTGAAGCTGGAGTTTGGTGAATTCAAAGTTCTAGCTCCATGCACAAGTGTTCCATGGAATTAAGGGCCAGATACTGTTTGGCCACTCCAGGATGTGAATATTCTTTTGCCACTACTTTGTTACCTTAGTTTTATGCCATTGTCAGGTTGTAATACCCATCCATGAGCCATTTTCTGTGTCTTGCTGAGGGAAGGAGGTTCCCATCAAGGATTTCACGGTGAATGGCTCTGCCCATCTTTCCTTTGATGCAATAAAATTGTCCTGTCCCTTTAATAGAGGAACACTCCCAAAGCATGGATTTTGTCACCTCCTTGCTTGAGTGTGGAGTTGGTGCTCTTGGTGTCAGAATCCCCCCTGTGTAGTTCTTGGCTGATCTCTCAGCTTTCTCGTGACCATTTCATACCTGCGTGGTGAGATCTTGCATGGAGCACCAAAATTGGAGATTGCTGGCTAAGTTGTTTCTTGAATTTTCGAATAACCACACCACATTGCAGGGAGACGCCCCCTGGATAGAAAAAGTTGGGGGTACAGCGTCCATACGACAACGCATACCCGGCATTTTAAAAAAACTTCACTTTGGCCAGCGTTTACAAAAAGTTGCGTTTTCGTCCAGGATATCTGTGTTGTCGTGTGGAATGAAGGCATAACCGCAAAAATTTTTTTTGCATTTTTGAATAGATCCAGCACCGTGTGGGTGGGGCCTCAGAGCTGTTTGGAAACGGTCCTGATGCTCATTTCAGACTTGTGCAGGTCTATACTATTTTTGCTGTTTGACTTCACGATCACGGGTAACAGCATGCAGCGTTTTCCTTCTGTGTTTTACTTCTATTGGCAAATCATAAAATAATTTTAAATGTGGAAGTCACCACCTATGGAATTAGTGTGGAGATGAGGCAGATAATTGTGTAGATAGGTTTATGAAAGCCATTTTTTTTAAGTCTATGAAAGCTTCGTATTGGTTCCATTTTTATTTCATGATGAGCTAATAATTTACAAGCTGAGTTTATATTGTGCTTCCCTATTCCTCCTCACCTTTAAAAAATTTTTAAACAATATGAAACCAATTGAAATCAGAGCTTGCCGCCTGTGCAACACACATTACTATGTTAACTTTCTTGCCATTTTCTTCAGAATGTCATCAGAGGATAAGACTGTGGAACCCTCTGACCAGGGACCCTTATCGTCCTCCAGCAGTGTAGGGGTCATTTGCACAGGAAGTCCTGCCCACACAGACAAACGAACACGTGGCAGGCTGCACAAGGATGCTTCTGCCATCATACCCCAGGCACCACCCTCATCTACGTATAAGAGCAGGAAGAAGTAGGTTTTATAACCCTGACATTCAAAATAAAAATAGGACTAAACATTTTGTATTTTTAAGCAGTGGCAATATTTTAAATCCCTGGATGCAACATGGTAATGTTGCTACTTTAAAAGAAGTTTTTTTTTTTTTTTAAATCCTAGATATATTAGCAATGGTCCTGTGGTCTGGTGCCATGCCCATTACACTGCTCTCACATTGAGGGTGTACATTTTTATAGCAGTGGGCATTGGTGAATCATTAAGATGGCCTATTCATGTATAGAGGTGTGAAAATACTTGGCTTCCTAAAGTTTTTGAAATCCTGATGAGTGCTTAAGATTGAACCTAATACCTAACTCAGAGTGAGATCACAGACAGACCCCCAAAAGTCATATTTCATTCACATTTCAGATATTATTCTTCTCCATCTTTTCACTAAAATTCTGCATCAGCTCATGTGGAAGTATCTTGGTAACCATAGTTACCAATACTTACTAACAAGCATTTAAATGGTTTACTAACTCTAAACTATGTCTTAGTTAAATGTACAAAGAAAATAGTCATATGAAACATTGATTTGCATCGTGGTGGTGTTTCTCGCCCCCAAACCTTCTGCTTGTGTTAAAATGGAACAACTCTGTGGATTTTGTTCATTTAAAGAATTTTTTTCTTTGTCTCAGGAGATTCCCCTTTGAAAGTACACTAAGGCGTAGACTAGACACTGTTATGAAGTAACTCTAAAACTTTAAAATATTTTTATGATTCCCCCGCTCCCCTTTTTCCTCAAACCAAAAAATACTGGTACCTTTGAGAAATATATTGTTGGTTCAATAGCACTACACCTGATTGGTTGCAGTGATGAAATGAATTTTCAATTAATCCTTTAGTCAGTTGTAACACAAAATGTTTGCCAATTAATCTGATCATTGAATGACTGTCTTTTTTCCTAGCAGAAACGTCAGTCTTTATCAACTGAGTCTTTGGATTTTAGAGTGTTGGTTAGACAAACGAAACTATTTTTCATGGTTTTGAGGATTTTTGTCAGTTTTTCTGACATTTCATAGAAATTTTTGAAAATAAAAATTGCCAGCATATCGATGAATGTAATTATTTCAAGCCTTGGTTTGTTGAATAGGAGCCTTTGTCCCGTTGGTGTTTTTAATAATGCCAGCACAGCAATGCCTTACGAGGCAATGGCACCTGACTTTTTGTAATCTCCATAGAAATATATTGTAGAAAATATCAGATATTTAAATCAATGTTAATCCACAATAATATCCATTCATAGATTTTGTTGAGTTAGATCCACTCCATTTCTAGACACCTCTGCATTGAATTTATATTACATTGAGCATATACCCGATTTCCAGTGTATTGTATAACAATTGGCTCATTTTTGTAGGCTTTTCATGCAAGACTACCTGTTTGGTTGTTCTGAAATCTGACTACTACACTGTAATTTTAATGTTGTCATGTTCATCACGTACAGTTGTTTTTGTTCTTCAGATGGAAATAGTGACCATGAAAACAAATCACTAGAGTTAAGTTATGACTACATAGAATCTGTCAGAAATAACTTTTGTAGACCTTTTTGTTTGAATCTATCAAATTTTCCCACTTTAGAGCTGCATGTGAATCCATTCCACAATCCTTTTCAAGTTTTCCAGTCAGCGCTCTTTTGGCTGGGACTACTTACCATGGCATTATTTTCATCTTTTTTTTCTTTTTCTCAGTCTGGGATTGTCAAGGGAGTTGAGCACGTTATGGGGTTGACTGTTAGTCTTGATTGATTGTCAGTGAAAAAAATGGTGTCTCAGTGCTGAAATTTAATTCCTCTTTTGTGGCTATACGTAATTACCGCTGAATGTTGTACAACAATCTGTGATATTAACACCACAAACACTTGTGTGTTTACATTGGGTTCTTCTACTCGATGAAAACATCTCACACAGCAAATTTTTACACCTGATTTGCCATGCAGAATGAATAGCTACGTAAATGACCGTAGTGAAGGATTGTGAAAGTTCTTTCTGTCAACATGCAAACAAAGATCTTTCAGACTGATGAAGTGCTGTAAAATTAAGCATGATATGTGATAAAAATGTAAATGGTCTCCTGATTAAGCTGTGCGCTGGTCTGTACCAGTTTTTAGATGAACATGTCTTTTGTGTTGTGCTCATTTGGTGAAGAATTTACTGAAATCCATCTATTTTTATTTCTGCACCGGCATTATTAAAAATGAAGCTTTTCACATTTAGATTTGTATTAGTTATTGCAAGGTTTTTTCTTTTGGGTAAAGGGTGTGGCTCTGTCATCAAGTATTCACCCTCTGACCAAAATGCAGATTTCTTTTAAATTACAATTACATTTTATAAAGGTAATGTCAGTAAATAATGTTTCTTCATCGGGATGGACTTTAACAGCTTTAATTTTGTGTAACTTTGGCTTCTGTTACCCATCAATCCACATCATCTTGATTAGGTGTCATGAAGCTGCTGTACAGGATCTGCAATCAAGGAACTAGATTGTAGCTTTCTTGTCGCTTCATTTTAGAAATTGTAGGTTACAAGTAAATAACAAAACAAATCATTGGTCATTTCTATCTTTCTATCTAATTACCTCTTAGTATTTCCTTTTCTCGCTTGTCCATGCTGGTGCCAGTAACAAACAGTACATAGAATCGAAGTGGAGAGTTGCCAGAGTGCAATATGTGCTGTGGTAGAATAAGCTGGAAGAAGAATTATGACAAACTGTTCTGCACATAAATACATAATTACTGTACCATTTAATGCAATGAGAAGGTGCCTCCAATGATGATTGTTAATTTTTGGCTTTTTTTTTTTTTTTTGCATCATTTAATATTTTCAATACATTTTGCAGGACAAAATACAATAGTATTGTTCCTCCAGTGTTGCTCTCAGTAGATCCCCAAATTGCAGTGTTATCCAACAGTGTGACAGTCCACTCTTGGCCAATTATGGAAAGAGGTCTGTTCGAGGTTGTGTCCATTGTTCTGAAATGTTTGAATTTAATTGAAATGCTTAAACCCAACA
Organism: Antennarius maculatus; assembly: GCA_013358685.1. Taxonomy (NCBI): domain Eukaryota; kingdom Metazoa; phylum Chordata; class Actinopteri; order Lophiiformes; family Antennariidae; genus Antennarius; species Antennarius maculatus. The sequence continues at coordinate 5,645,931 of CM023619.1, read as the reverse complement.
TTTGCTAAATGTTTCATCTGTCATTCCTCGGTTTTTGGGTTGTCCCTTATCTTGACATGGAAGTCATTTAGAGGAAGAGGTCGATTTGGCAATGAGTCATTTGTGTTTCCAGCTCCACTGGCACCAACAATTACTCCACCTCTTCGTCTCCTTCCCCACTTTTCAAACCTCCTGTATTGTTATGAAGTACCTCTGAGACCTGTTTCTGCTCCCCCCCACTTAGCATGCTCACAATTAATGTTGCTATTTAATTTGTTACCATAACAATTATGCCCTCCACACAGTACTTCCAAATTAGTTTAGCTGAAATCCCATCGGTGCACACAGATTCCCATTCTGAAACAGATCTCTATGGTATATAAAAAAATGAGGTGTGTGCATTTGTATGAGTTGGCATGCAGGCTCATTTGCTGATGGAGCAAATTCACTGAGATGTTGCAAGGGTTTCACTTTCTTTGCAATTGCTTTGTGTGTGTGTGGGTGTATGGGTGTTTTAATACACGAAAACTTCTTTGAAGAAATGAATGAGGAAGGTGAAAGAAAACCGAGTGTTTATTCTGGCACTCTTAGAAAGAAAATTTTGGAATGGAGAAGTAAAGAGATATATTTTTTCCTACTAAGTAAGAGATTAAGACACATTAAGGCAGTGTGTCATTGGTTGGGGGTCAGTAAGGCTGGTCAACGGGGGGAGGATTTTGTGGGGTGGCATTTAAATTGAAGCATTAAAAACATGGATTTGCATTCATTCATTCACTACCACTTGTTCCGCTTATAGCTGGTTGCAGGGATTGCTGGAGCCTAACACAGCTGACGCAGGCAAGAGGCGGAGGACACTTGGAGCATGATGCCAGTGCACTGCAGAGCCACATGAATGACAAATAGTCAGGCACATATTTACATCTATGGGCAATTTACACTGATCAATTCAACCAGAGTGTATGTTTGTGCCGGTGGGATGAAGCCGGAGAGAACCCATGCGGACTCGGGGAGAACATACAGGCTCCAGGGGACTTGAACTCGGAGCGCTCTTGCAGTGTGGCGACAGCGGTACCCACTGCGCCCCCGTGCCACCCATGGATATACAGTATTATTTTAAAATATTCAGTGCTTATGCCAATAATTATTTTCAGTGAAGAGTTTGGCTATTTTACATGTATTATATAACATCATTTCACTTTTTTTTCTCCTCACGACAAGATGTATAACCACTACCTATGCTTTCAATTGTGTCAGGGTGCTTCAGGATTTGCAGTGTAATCAATTTTTACTTATTAATTTTTGCACCAAACCATAGCTGTATTTGTATTTTAGAACCAGAAGGAGTCACTTCATCATCTCAGCCAAGATGGATCAAAGCTTATCTTCCTGTGCTTGTTCAATCAATCAATCAACTTTTATTTATATAGGGCTTAATCACATCTGGAGATATTTCAAAGTGCTTAACAGACAGAAAGCCAACAGAGCCCTCCAGAGCAAGCATAAGCGACAGTGGCGGAGAAAAACACCCTCATTGAAAAAGAAACTCCAGGCAGGACCCAGGCTCTGGAGGGCGGTCATCCGCCTTGACCTGTTGGTTGTGAGAAAGAAATACACTGGGAATAGAGATAGATCAAGGAAAAGAGAGAAAGAGTGGCAGATAGGCCAGATTGAATTTTCATGTCCATATTGAGCTGTTGCTAAAATGGGGGCGGGATTTCGAGGCCTTTGGATTTCCTGTCTTCCATGCGTATTCCCCACCTGTCGAACAAAAGCACAAAGACAGCGGCAGTATCTTGCAAACAAAGAGTGCGATTTAACAGTAGTAGTAAATTATAAAAGCATAAAAAGATAAAGATAAGTGACAGAAGCTCCAGAGTATCTCCCTTTAACAGGAGAGACGGGTAAAAATACCCTCAGCAGCCTAGGCCTATAGCAGCATATCTAGTATAATGTGTGTCATTTCTAATTGTAGGCTCTATCAAAGAGGAGGGTTTTTCATCTACTCTTAAATAAGCTAAGGGTGTCTGCCCCCCCCCCCCCGGACCAAGGCCAGGAGATTGTTCCAGAGTAAAGGGGCCAGATAGCTGAAGCTTCTGCCTTCTGTTCTACTCTTAAAAACCCGACAGGTCACCAGAAATCGTGCATCCTCGGATCAAAGGGACATGGGACGGGGATACACTTCAATGAGATCTTCAATGTAAGATGGAGCCTTACAGTGAAGAGCTTTATATTTAAGATTTAATATACTTTAATAATCCCCGAAGGGGAATTAAGAGCACACTCTAGTTAGTCAGATCAAATCCAATCACATGCATATGTTAGTATGTACAGGCCCTGAACAAACAAACACACACAGGGGGCCTGTATGCATGCAGAGGGAGGTAGAGTGGCGGGCAGCTCCTTCCTGGTGCGCCCCAAATTAGCAACTTGTAAGGGGGACTGCGCCTTGCTCAAGGGCGCCTCGGCTGTGCTCTGGAGGTGAGCTGACACCTCCCACTGTCAGCTCACCTCCGGGTGATCTTTTTTTGGGCGGGAGCGGGAATCGAACAGCTGATCTCTGAACATTGGACGACCCACTCTACGGCGCGCTCTACCACTGAGCCACCGCCGCCCCGTGTAATGTAATCATAAGGATTTGGAATTGTATTCTAGATTTAATCGGGAGTCAATGTAAGGATGCTAGGACAGGAGAGATGTGCTCTCTCCTCCCAATTCGAATCAGTAAGCAGGCAGCTGCATTTTGAACTCATTGTAGAGTCCTGAAGGAGGAGCTTGAACAGCCCGATAATAAGGAATTGCAGTAATCCAATCTAGAAGTAACGAAGGCATGAATGATTTTATCTGCGCCTTTAAAAGACAAGAAATTTCTAACTTTAGCAAAGTTTCGTAAATGAAAGAAGGCTGTCCGAGACACACACTTACTATGAGAATCAAAGGACAGATCTTGATCAAAAATCACTCCCAAGTTCCTGACATCATTTGTGGAGGACAGAGCAATGCTAATCTAAGTTAATTACAATGTTAGAGAAATCATCACTAAGATGCTTAGGCCCAATAATAATGACTTCAGTTTTGTTACTGTTCAACAGCAAGAAATAGTGAAGCATCCAGGATTTAATATCCCTGAGGCAGGTTTCTAATTTAATTAGTTGGTCAGATTCATTTACATTCATTTGTTGGTGGTTTCAGCTGTGCCAGTGGTTGTAGCAGGGTTAGCTACCCTCCCTTAGTAGCAGAGGAGCTGATGACATCCTTACTACCATCACCTTTTCAATTAATAAGCAGAAGTTTGTTTCTCTACTTGTTTCAATGGACTACCTGCTTGTTATAATTTGTGCTACAGATTTGTTGGTGTTTTAACAGAGGACAAATGTGCAGAGTAGGAACAGAATGCAAAACTTAATCCAATAATTTTTCAACTATGGTGTAGGGCTAGAATTATTAGTGTAAATGTTATGTTTGTTTTTTCTTCTGTGAAGAAAACAAAGCAATTTTTTGCTGCAACATGGTTTTGTAATCTCAAGCAGGCCTTTCACGTGGTAATCTTGCTGGTTACCATTGACAGATTCCTTCGTTTTTCTTTTTTTAAAATTCCGTTTCTTCTTTCGGCTTTTCCCTTCAGCGGTCGCCACAACGAATCAGTTGCCTCCATCTAACCTTGTCTTCTGCGTCCTCTTCTCTCGTACCAACTACCTTCGTGTCCTCTTTCGCTACATCCATAAACCCCCTCTTTGGTCTTCTTCTAGGCCTCCTGCCTGGCAGTTCAAAACTCAGCATCCTTTTACCAATATATTCACAATCTCTTATACTATTTTAAATAATACTATTCACTATCTATTATACTGTTTTAAATTCTATTTATGGTTCATAATTGTTCTCTTTTTGTGTGATCATTAAAAAGTTTGATTTTTTTATTCGAGCTGACAGCTCATGAATTTCCTCGAAGCGTCATAATAGGTTGTAGAGGAAACAACATAAAAATGGCTCTCAATGCTGGGATAATTCACCTATGGCATGTAGCATATTTTTTTGTTTGCATTGGTGATGTAATAATAAAAGACAAAGATATGAAGTGAATCTTTTTGTGCATTATTTGCATCATCATCAAGGGCTTGTGAACAGTGTGTTTTACTCCATGAGTTAGACATATCCCAGAGTGATAGAATACAGAAACAATAATAATAATAATAATGGATTAGATTTATATAGCGCTTTCTTGTCTGGACACTCAAAGTCGCTTACATTGGATCCATTATTCATTCACGCCTCATTCATACTTGGTGGTGCTAAACTACAAACCTGCTAGACGTGAGTCCCGTACATCCATGAGATATTAGATATTTGTTTTGTTTGCATAAATTACACAGCTATTATTTTTGTAGGGTGATAGCTGTGCTGTGATTTGAAATTCAACAAGAGTACCTTCAGTAAGTCTCATGGGCTAATTAGTCCACACCCCTTCCTATAATCTAAGGCATTTATTCCACATTTAGCACATACCTTTCATAGTAATTTATGTGTGAAAGCTTTTATGTTAATTCCAAGCTATCCAAACTGATCTGCCTCCATCTTTAAATTCCTTATACCACTAGTGTTTTGTTCCCCAAGTACACATAAGGGCACACACAATCCTCCCTTCCTCCATGCCCAACAGCTTGAATGTTTCCATTAAAAATTGGTGGAAGCTGTGACTATATTAACTAATCAGCATAACCTCTCCATCAAGGAATCCCCAGGGTCTTTTCCTTGTATTACCTTTGTTCATTTGTTTGTGTTTGTTCCTCACCCCAGGGGTCGCATCAGAGGGAGGGTCATTGTGGATGACGAGAACAGCATGGATGAGACTGAGTTAACAGAGCCTCTAAGCCCTCAGCACACAGGTGAGACATCTTCAATTTGTTGATAAATTATATACGAAGAGGTTTTGTGTGGGGGGGGTGGACTTGAACTTTTTCATGCAGTGAGCTGCATGAGAGTGCTTCACGAGGGTGTTTCTCTAAATGTGGCAGATTCTCCCCCTCCTGTAGAACGGCATACAAAAAGTTTGTCTTGCACCTTGTGCTTCTACTTTAGGATGTAATTGAAACAGTTTATCTTGAGCTGTGATGCTGAAATGGGTGATTTTTTTTCTCCTCCCTTTTGTGCTTTCATCTTTCTTTCCTTACTGAAATTGCCATTGAGGAGTAGTAGGGAAACAGCCCAAGGCTAATGCCCTCTAAAAGCTTTTTAAAATCCCATCAGTCTCCACAGTCCCATTTATATGCTTTTTTATGCATGTACATCACATCACATTATCATGCCTCCCATTCTCCAACATCTCTATGCAATCCTTTTGCTGAGGTGGAGTTAATGGTGTGTGTAATTCTGTGAGTAGCTAGCTATACCTTTATTAGCAAAGGCTTTTCCCATATAAACAAGCTATTATTTGGAGTTTTAGATCATTTTCACAGTATCTTTTTTATCCCAATACACAGGGTTAATATATGGCCATTGATTTCTGAATATCCAAGGAATCATTAAGTTATGGCAAAAATGAGTATAAAATATTTTTTTCACACACAAAAGTATTTTTATAGTTTTTTTCTCTCTGCATCTGGTAGTGAAAGTACAGCTGCAGGCTGTCTGCCGCCACCATGAACAGAAAAAGAAATTGATGCAGGATGTAGGCAAGCTTCATGGCATGTTGTATAATATCGGTCTGGTACATGGCTCAAGTCGGTATGTTGTCACAGAAAAACAACAGAGCCAGTTGAATCCTGTGTATATTGCGTGCCCGTCGTTTCTCTTTTTGCCACATGAAGTGCAGAGTTCATTTTACCTCAAGAAAGTGCTGCATGCCTGGGATGTGCTTCTAAAAAAGTTTGTGCATCCCAACATGACGTTTATGCATCCCAAAAATAATAACAGAATATACAGGAGAAGCTGTATGCAAGGATTTAGTTTTGCCAATAGTACAATAAAAACTAAAACTGCTAGTTTTAAAGGTTCCATATTAGGCTTTTTTTAATTCATGTCATTCAGCTGCCAGATGTCCAACTACACTGTGTTTGAAATGTCTCGCCCCAAAGTGATCTATGGTCCTCAATATGTTTGATTGAATAATAAGAAGAATATTGATAAATCCTCTTCCGCTCTTAAAAGGTCTGTTTTAATGGGGCATAGCTCTCAGCTCCCTATTTCCAACCCTCTCTGAGCCTTCCCTATCTCCCTCCCCCCTCTGAGCTGCCCAATCAACACTGCCGTCCCCTGCACGTTCACAAGCGTTTATTTACTTGTGCTACTCGAACGCGCCTGCATCACAGATCAATCAATCGGTATAGTCTGGAACTTTTTTAACTTTCAATAACTTCACTGCTATGTATTTCGCTATTATTCTTCTCATGTTTAGCACTCTTGTTTCTCATGATATAACGGTTGATTTTTTGGTCCTAAGCGTGAACCTGCTTCCTCAGTCTTTGCTGAACAAAGACTCGTGGCTCATTGATGTTGATGTTTTGTGATTTTTAAAGCTGTGTTTTCTGAAAATTGTCATGGACAATGACAGATGTTGGATAACACAGGAGCTAAGATAACGCAAACTAATGAAACTTGGGATTTTACCAGTAAGACAAAGTTTTTCTCTTGTATTCTTGTGTGTGTGTTTGTGTGTGTTTTTGTGTGTGTGTGGATAAATGCAGCTCTCCAATCACTTAGAAGAGCTAGAGCTGCTTTCATTCACCAAAAAACAGACAATTGCTCTGAATTAGTAATTAATTTGCAACTGGTCATGTGTGCACTTTGATGCTTGGGATAGCCTTGAGCGAACACACAAACACACACACACACACACACACACACACACACACACACACACACACACACACTCATATACACCTGACTGCTAACTAGTTAGCCAATTGCTAGCTGAATTAAACAGCGTGTGAGAAACTTTCAGTGTGTAGCTCTGAGCCAGGTAATTACCACACACCACTACGTAGCCTGATCACGAACCACACACGCACGCGCACACAAATACACACACATGACTGAAGTGGACCTAACTAGCCAAAAGCTAACTGAGTTCAACAGTTTGTGAGGAACTTTCAGTGTGTAGCTCTGAGCCAGGTCATTACCACACACCGCTACGTAGCCTGATCACGAACCACACACGCACGCGCACACAAATACACACACATGACTGAAGTGGACCTAACTAGCCAAATGCTAACTGAGTTCAACAGTTTGTGAGGAACTTTCAGTGTGTAGCTCTGAGCTAGGACATTAGCACACAATGCTGTCATGGCCTGAACAAATTCCCTCCTCATGGGATTACCACGCCCTTGGGTATGTCGACCAATCAATATCATCAATCACTCTGTCTAATCACGGAGCGGATTTGTGATGTCACAAATACCACTCTAGCAAAATCCAATCATTTTGATTCGGTCCGGGCCATGAATTCCTAAAACTCCAAATATCTATTGATGTAGGAAGCGTTTGTTTACCAGATTCTAGGAGTTGGTCGGGTTAGGGAGGACCACTATGTATACGTAGAGACCTGGAAAAAGTGTGATTTTGATAATAAGATCACTTTAATGATTTTATTAATAACAATGTCATAACTGTTTAAGTTAAATAGAAGAAAACCTGCCTCAACCATAGAAACAATCGCGTCAGTTGGTATAAATGTTCAGATTTTTGCTGGTTTTCATTTGGCTTCTTCTGTGTCTTTATCCTCCATACCCACAGTGATCTGTCTCTTTTTCTTAATTAACTTTTGCTTGTTTTTTATTCAAGAAAGCACTCATTGTCACTTGGTTTTTCTCCAACTTTTGCATCTTTTTCGGAGGCATGCTGATAATGTAAGACTAACTCCTCGCTCTCTCACTCTCTCATGTAAAATGAGGAGACATCGCTTTGCCGTTTGGTTGATTTTAATAATAAGAGAAACTCGCAGGAGATCAAAACATAATGGCAATTTCCGGGGTTGACATGTAAGTGGAGAAATGGATAAATAGTGAATATTTTTGTTTGATCGGAAGTGCATTTTAAAATTTTTCTTTTTTATTGTAACCATTTAAAGCTTGCATCCCAGGGACGTATGTTGTCTGATGATTGTGCATCCCTGTCAAAAAATGTGCATAGAAGACGCAAAAATGCACGCTAACGAAAACACTGGGAGTGTTGTTGTGGTTAATTATTCTGTCCCTCTCTTGATAATTTAATGCCTCAATATATACGAAGGAATAACACAATTTATTGTCCCTCTTGGGGAAATTATCTTCTCACTCTTTTACTGAATATATATTTTGAACATGCATTTATGTATGGGGGGTTGTCACCGTGGCGCAGTGGGTAGCTCTGTCGCTGCACAGCACAATGGTTTCCGGCTCAAGTCCCGCTCTGTGCGGAGTTTGTATGTTCTCCCTGCGTCTGCTTGAGTTCTCTCCGGGTCCTCCGGCTTCCTCCCACCTCCAAAAACTTTAGGAGGCTTTTTGACTTGATCTGGTATAAAATGTAAGGAAATGTGTTTTAAATTACTATTTTAGTAGAGGATCCAAAGATTGCCATTCTTTCTATGTTTTCTCAGCTATTATCTAACGACCTGGTACCTGTGCTTGCAATGGTTCATTCACCAACTCTAGTATCCAGGAATTTCTCATGACACTTCTATGCAGTCTCATCCCTAAATTAATTTGTGTGCAGCTAGAGCAAGCTTTTTCTGAAATTCTTGGAATTGTAACCTGAAACAAATAGAATTCTTAATTGACTTTAGGTAATGGGATAAGGTTTTAAATGGAATTACAGTATAAGCCATAAGGAAATAAGAATTGCAATCAATATCAAGTTTATTTTTTAAAGACCAAATTTATAAATAATTTAATTCTAGCCATTAAATTATGTTTGTTAAACATATGCAGGTTAAATTACCATAAACATTTCAAATAATGATGGCTAATCATAGTCTTTAACATGTCACAAAACATATTACTTAACATACTGACTTATATTTACTGAAAGGTTAGCCTTTAGTGTAATAAATTCTATGGTCTTAGCGTTTCCTCCATGTTCCCTCAGCATTTTCTCCGCGTTCCCTCCACTCCGTGTCTAATAATTCTGATTTCTATCTTCTAATTATCTTCGCGAGGCGGCACGGTGGCGCATCGAGTAGCGCTGTCACCTCACAGCGGGTCCGGATTCGAGTCCCGCCCTGTGCGGAGTTGGCATATATTTGAAGAAGCTCACTTGAAAAGTCTCACGCTGTCAGACACCCGACAATCACGGCGCCCAAACAATCACGGACCATCTGCCAGAAGGAATCAAGTGAACAATGTGGCATAGGGCAGCGACGCTTTTTATTGCGGTTATGCCTTTCGTCCACATGACAAGGCGGATATCCGGGACGACAACATTAACCAAAGATGCTGTATCCGAAACGTTTTCTATCCGGGGGGCGTCTCCCTGTGACGAAAACCGCTGTGATAGCCGAAATGACTCGAACGCTCCCGAGTCATCCAATGAAAAACAAAAATATTGTTTTTTTACAAGCTGAACCCGCGAATTGGTGTACGACAAGGCGAGGACGATCGATCAAAAGAATCCAGTGTTTTATAGTAGTTTGTGTTAAAATCCTCATTAATAAACAAATGGTGAATGCTGAGAGGGGGGAGGAGTGGTGACAGACCGATCAGAAGGTAAATGAAAGATATTATCAATACTTGTTTGTAGTCTTAGACTTTTGATCCCTATGACCGGCAGGAATAACCAGCGTAGCATGTAAATATGTATTCACCTCGTTTGCTATTTTTCATGCCTTTTTAAATTGAAATGAAAAATCATGTTATTGAATTAAAAAAATAAAATAAACTATGGCATACCAATGGTGTTGGTGGTGGTCAAAGTTAAAATGTCTTCTAGTCCAAGTAAAACTTACAAGTAAACATTGAGTAATATTTTGTATGACTGTATCTTCACATAGTGAATGCAAGTTTTCAATTGTTGAATCTCACATTTATACCTGCATAAAGTAGGATAGAAATAAAGATAGTTTAGCTTGAACTGTTGACTTTAGTGTATTTTTGTAGGTAAATTGAACAGAAGATTTTGCCCTCAGAATGCACCAGAATGCAGGAAAACAACCCCATTTTCTAAAAAATTTCCCGGGGAAGGCCCCCCGGACCCCCCATTGGGGGGGGTATGCCCACCCCCATGCCACCTGTGACGAGCGTCAGTCGTCCGCTCACTGCACCACTGTCTTGGACACTGAATGTGGATTTTTGTGGCTCACTCAATTCTTTTACACTGAGCCACAGTGGCTTAGTCAAACTAGCTCCTAGTGCAAGCCCAGATTTATTTATTCATATTTTCATTCATTCACGTTCCTCGCCACGCCAGTTCTGGGTCAGACCGGGATGCGCTGCCTGCTGGTGGGAGAACTCTATGATGGAGGACGTCCTCCATGAGGAACAGCGTGAATTTCCACACGTCCCGTTATAAGCATAACAACTGTGATGTCTCAGGGTTGTTATGCTTATAAACGTGTTAATCAACGCATATATGCGGCTACGTGTGGTCATGGCCTGATTCAGGTAGTGGTTCGGTTTGTGCAGCTAGTTCTGACAGCGAGGGGAAATATTGTCAAAAAAAAAAAATCATCGAAGACCTGCCACAGTGTACGGAGCCCCTCCATGTCACCTAAGGGGCTCTGTACCTAAGGGGCTCCGTAACAGTGGACAAAAATATTGCTTTTAAATAAAAACCAATGATATGACCCAAGCATAACCACTGGCTATACCTCAACGTTACAAAAGCCCACTCTTTGTCCATACCCCAACCACTCTCCCCTCATTGTACATGTTTACTATATTCATTTTCGTCTTGTCTAAGAGATCATTTTCCATACTGCCAGTGTATATGTGTGTGTGTGTGTGTGTGTGTGTGTGTGTTTATACTGTTTATGTGTGCAACTATTTAGAGCTAAAAGTAATTTCCCAAAGGGAATTATTTATAGCTTTATTTATGAGGGCTGTCAGTTTAACGCGTTAATTAGATTAATTAATTACGCTGCACGTCATGTCACTTCGTACCTGCGCCACTAGTCAAAAGCAGAGTGACAGACAAGAGATGGACGCGACACAGGAGAGCGAGGCAAGCCCACTCGGACCTTTGGGCAGAAAGTTTATAAATGAAAAGAACAAAAACGGGACGTCAGTGGCTCAGCGGTAGAGCAAACGTCTTGGAAGACGGATCGCCCAGCCATCGGTGGCTCGAGTCCTGCTCCCGCCAGAACATCCATCGGAGCGTGAAAATTCTTCTCTTCTTGGTGTATTCTACTGATTAGTCATGCATTACAATTTTGTAATGTCCTAGAATTCAAATTCTGTATTTGGGGGCCTTTAGCAGGTATGAGATTAAAATGCGATTAATTAGATTAATTATAAATCCTGTAATTAATTAGATTAATTTTTTTAATGGCCAGACAGCACTATTATTTATTGGATTTTTTATTTTTTATACACACACACAGTGTACTGCAGTCACTAAAATATACATGTTTTGCACACTTCCTTATTTTGCTGCCATTTTTATTCATAGGCTTTCTGCAAAATGTCGCACACTTCAAACTCATGCCAACTGATATTTTAGCATCCAGTAATGTCGTACTAGAGCAAATGAAGCCTCATTAAGCTTTGAACCGCAGTGAACCGATTTGGATGAAAAGCTTCAATGGTTCATGGGGCGTCATCTGCCCATCAGTTATACATGGACTTCCCAGTTAACATAATTTTAGAGTGTCATAACTGTTCCAACAATTTTCATGTTTTTGAGCAGAAAGTCCAAACAGCAGGAACAACACAGAAAACAGCAAGATTTCTGTTTCTATGGTTTCCGTTTGGAATGGGACAATCGATGTAGTATCCAAAATGCTCCTCGGGCATCTGACAAAAATGGTCTATAAGTAAATACATACAGTTCTGTTCATGTAGTCAGCTAACAGAACTATCACTTCTCTAAAATTTCTTTTCCACTTGCTCTTTTGACAGGCTTTTCATTTAACGTTAGCTCCTTTCCCAATCTCAAGATTAGTTAGCTTTCTTTCTCCAGTTAGCCTGCTAACATTCATCTACGGCTCCGCAATGCCCTCCCAGGGCAATCCATGATTTGCCAACTCAAAGTCATTATGTCACCATGTTGATTTCTGACTATGTTGGGTGTGCTTGGTTTATAATACCAATACATTTGTTTTCATATGTTTGGTATGAATACTTTTGTTTAAGTAATTATTGCACACTTTCTATTATTCCTATAAACTTCATTTCACTTCTCAAATATCACTGTGTTTGTCTGCTATATGATGTATTTAACTGAAATTGCCGATCAGAACAAACAATGATTTATACAGGAAAATGTTTTTCATACCACTGCATATGTATGTATATCTTCTTCTTTTCCTTTTGGCTTTTCCCTTCAGGGGTCGCCACAGCAAATCAAATGCCTCCATCTAACCCTGTCTTCTGCATCCTCTTCTCTCACACCAACTCCCTTCATGTCCTCTTTCACTACATCCATAAGCCTCCTGTTTGGTCTTCCCCTAGACCTCCTGCCTGGCAGTTCAAAACTGCATCCGTCTACCAATATATTCACTATCTCTCCTCTGGGCATGTCCAAACCATCTCAGTCTGGCCTCACTGACCTCCAAAACCTCTAACATGTGCTGTCACTCTGATGTACTCATTCCTGATCCTATCCTTCCTGGTCACTCCCAGAGAGAACCTCAGCATCTTCATCTCTGCTCTGTCTCCTGTCTTTTCCTCAGTGACACTGTCTCTAGACCAAACAACACCGCTGGTCTCACCACAGTTTTGTACACCTTTCATTTTAGCTGAAACTCTTCTGTCACACATCACACCTGACACTTTTCATCACCCATTCCATCCTGCCTGTACACGCTTCTTCACCTCTTTTCCACACTCTCCATTGCTCTGGGCTGTTGACCCTAAGTACTTAAAATCCTCCGCCTTCTTGATCTCTTCTCCCTGTAACTTCTCTCTTCCACTTGGGTCCCTCTCATTCACACACATGGACTCTGTCTTACTGTGGCTAAAATTCATTCCTCTCCTTTCCAGGACAAACCTCCACCTCTCTAGCTTCTCCTCCACCTGTTCCCTGCTCTCACTGCAGATCACAATGTCATCTGCAATCTCACTGCAGATCACAATGTCATCTGCAATATGTATGTATGTATATATGTATGCATATACAGTATATGTATGTATATATGTATGCATATACAGTGTGTGTATATATATATATATATATATATATATATATATATATATATATATATACACACACACACATAAGTATACATAGGCACACACTCATACACAAAAACCACAGTTATTGATGCAAGAATTTAAGTATTTTGACTATTATCAAGCAAACAATGCAAAATGGCTAGATGTCAGTTCTTGATTTCTGTTCTTGTGTATAATAGAGGTATATCCATGGGTATGAATATTGTCCTTGTAAACTGTTTCGGTAACATGCATATCCCCATTTTTTATTCTTGCTTTACTAGTGCTTTTTCAATTAATTATTTTATTCATTTATTTTTAATCAGAAACTTCAGGCCATCCAGTGGAAATTGTGGAAGTGGTGACCACTGATGTACCAGAGGAGGACAGGCCCCCTTACCCTCTGGCCCAGAGTCCTCCAGCTGAGAATTCAGCTGGACCATCTGCCCCAGCAAGTAGAGAAGTCAAAATCAGGTTAGAAACCGTTAACCTCCCACGAATCATAACTCTTTGTTCGTATTCATATGGATGTGCTCTGTGTACTGGAGAGATGTGACATGCTGTGGTCTTTGTATGTATATGCATTGAAATAGAGCTGGTAGATGCAGCACTATCCTCCCAGATGCCACTTTGGTAAAGGTTGTAATCAATCTCCTGGCCTGTCTGTTTTATCAATGTTACTGATAGAGGGCAGTCCAGGTCTGTCTCCTGGGATCTTATCCAAAAGTCTTCATCCTTAAAACATGTGATAAATATTGGCCACCTATTACTAGTTCTTTGCAGCCACATTTCCAAGAAACTGCAAAATTCCCATCTCTTTTTAGAATTTCTCCCAGAGGAAATTACATTGATTCTACTGCATAGGTTTTTAAAATAGTTGTTAAAAACAACAATGTTGTAACATTACACTTACATAATTGTAAGTTCAACGTCAAAGTCGTAATTTATATGAATATGAAAACCCACTTTGTATAGAATTATGTTTATGGTTATCAGCTTTAATACATGAGGGAAAGTCTGATTTATATTAATGTACGCTGTGGATTGTGTATGCATCTGTGTGTGTTTAGGCATGTGTGCATGCCTGTTTAACCAACGTAACTATTATGTGTTAATATACATTTTGGGACCCAAAGGGTCCTGTTGCCTAAAGAAGACGCCTCCATTTACGTATTAAGTCACAGAAAGTCTAAATAATTAAGAGTCCTTTTCCATCCATTTTCTTTTTTTCAGTGAGCGTCGCTGTGCCTTCTGCTACTGTGGTGGCCGTAGCCTACTGGGTCAGGGGGATCTACAAGTATTCAATACCACCCCTCAGCCTGAAGCACACTTCAGCCATAAGGGTAGAGGAGACTCAATGAGTGAAAGCTGTGATGATGATAAGATCCCTCAGCCAAAAATAGTCGGACAGACAACCTCAGGACAGAGGGAAAAGACAAAGTAAGGAGGCCTGTCTGACACTTTTTTTCTACAGCAATTGTTTTGTTAGCAAGGATGGCCATGACAACTATGTCATGCTTGTTTTAGGGTTGTTGTTTATTTTGCCTATGTCCCTAAATCCCTGAGCCTCTGTTATGTTTTGGAACTAATTCAAAATTGGTCATTTTTTTCCTTGAACAGTACCCTCTTACCGTTTCTTGTAAATCTGCATCGTTATTGTGGAATTTAATAAATGGTAACACACACCTGCATTTCTGCACTGACTCACAACTAACAAACCAAATGGTATACAGTACACAAAAAACAAGCACAGGAACATCACAATCTAAATCCTCAAAGTTAACAGATTGTGTTGTCATTTTACATTATAGGTCTAAATTATTCTTTTGCATTTACATTGTGTTTCATTGTTGTATGTCACGTTAAAGTACTTGTGTGCCATCACAACAGAGGACACTCCTGAGTTTTTTGGACAGCTGCCCATTTAGATATGGTTCTTTCAAACTAGTCAGGTGTCTCAGGGATTCCAGTGAGGTATTTGGTCATTTGGGCAAGTCTGCGGTTGTGCTATCCACTATCAGAAATGGAGAAATTACACATTTATTTTTCAGAGAAGCAGTAGATAGACACATATACGTACACATAATGTACACAATAAATGTTGACAGTTGAGCGCCGTAGGTGATGGCAGCCACTCTGTACGCTCCGCGGCATAGTCTTTTATTTTGCATGTTTTTTGTAAGTTTTTACTACTTTTTCTACTTTTACTACTTTTTTACATGTATCACTAGTATGTGACAGCCATACAACCGAGAACCATCCCTCTTACTCATTCTAGAAAGGAGTTACTGGCTCTTAGAAACACGAAACATGGACAGAGACATTACATACCGGCTGAACTGAAGAGACGTTACTGTGGCTGCAAGGCTGGGGCTAAGCTAAAGGCTAGGCAGGGAGACAACCGAAGGCGATTCAAACCATCACTTCATGGGCAACGTCAACTCACCGCCGAACAAGATCGACGAGCTGACCGCTCTGGAGAGCCAGCGGATCTACCGTGAGTGCAGCATGTTCATACTAACGGAGACATGGCTGACCGACTCTATACCGGATGCTAACGTGGAACTGCGAGGTTTCACTGCGGTGAAAGCGGACAGCGACACGAAGGCATGTGGGAAAAGCAAAGGTGGAGGACTCATCTACACCAACAACCGCTGATGTAACCCTGGCCATTTTTCAGTGAAGGCGGTTGTATGTTGCCCTAATCTGGAGCTGCTGGCCGTTAGCATACGGCCATACTATTTACCCCAGGAGTTCAGTCACTTGATCTCCCTCTGTGTTTACATCCCTCCATCGGCCAATGCAGCCGCTGCATGTGAGAAGATAATCAGTGTCATTGCACGGATGTAAACCAAACATCCTGAAGCCTTCATGATTATTTCTGGAGACTTTAATCATGTCACCCTGGACACTGGCCTGGCTGCTTTCCACCAGGTTGTTAACTGCCACACAAGGAAGAACAGGACGATCGACCTACTGTACACCAATGTTAAAGAGGCATACAGAGTCACCGCCCTGCCTCCACTAGGCAAGTCAGACCACAACCTGGTGTACTTCCAGACCCAGTACACGCACCATCAGGAGATGGACTCAGGAGATGGACTCCTGAAGCAGAGGAGGCTCTCAGAGACTGCTACAACACCACGGACTGGGACGTACTGCTGGGTGGACATAGCGAGGACATCAATGGGATGGGACCCACTGTCTCACGGACTATATCAACTTCTGTGTAGATGTGGTCGCCCCCACCAAGACAGTTCGTTGCTATCCAAATAACAAACCGTGGATAACACAGGACGTCAAGGATGTCCTCAACAGGAAAAAGAACGCTTTCAGTACGAAGGATGAGGAGGAGATGAGAGAAGCACAGAGAGAGGTCAGAAGGTGCATAAAGGAGGCCAAAGACTCTTACAGGAGGAAGGTGGAGCAGCAGCTGAGTACGAACAGCATGAGGGACGTCTGGGAAGGTGTGAGAAACATCACTGGGCACAAAGCCGGGACCAGAACAGAGTGGGGAGGGGTACAGAGAGCCAACGACCTGAATGAGTTCTTCAATAGTTCAACCAGCCCCCCCACCCCCACCCCCCAGCACCCCCTATCACCCTACACCCTCAAAACCTCAGCAGCAGCTCACCAGCCTCACCCCTGTCCCATGACCTCCTTCCCCCCTCCACAGCAGAAAAGTGGCCCCTCTCCCTCCCCCCAGCCTCCCCGTCCTCCCATTCAACCTCCCCCCACAGCCTCCACACAAGGGAGCTCCCCACCATCCCTCTTCCCCCCAGTCCCGCTTTCTCCTCTAAACCTACTGACCCCTTCTCTGCAGCAGCGGAGCAGTCCCCCTCAGCCCCTCTTCTCCCAAGCACTCCTCCTCCCCCCATCCCACCACCTATCCTACCTCCCTCAAGCCCACCTCCACCTATCCTACTCCCCCCTCCCCTGCTCTCTCACCTGCAAGCCCTCCTCTCTGTCGCAGACACACTCCCTCCACCCCCCAGCTCCCACCACCAACACAGCCTCCTGCCATCTTCACGGCGGACCAGGTAAGAGGATAACTGAGGAAGCTTCGGTCCCGAAAAGCAGCAGGACCAGATGGAGTGAGCCCCCATCTACTCAAGGCCTGCGTCGCTGAACTCGGGGAGCCGCTACAACGGGTCTTCAGCCTGCGTCTCAGGAAGGTGCCCACCCTCTGGAAGACGTTGTGCATTGTTCCAGTTCCCAAAAAGAACCGGCCCAGCGAGCTGAACAGCTTCTGACCTGTGGTGCTCACATCACATCTGATGAAGACTCTGGAACGGGTCTTCCTCAATCTCCTCAGGCCTCAGGTGAAACATGCTGAGGACTCTTTACAGTTTGCCTACCGGGAAAAGGTCGGCGTTGAAGACGCCATCCTCCACATGCTACACCGAGCCCACTCACATCTGGACAAGGAAAGCGGCACTGTGAGAATCCTTTTTCTGGATTTTTCAAGTGCCTTTAACACCATCCAGCCCTGTATCCTACAGGAAAAACTCTTACAAAAGCGAGTGGACCCCGGCCTGGTTGTTTGGATCCAAGACTACCTCACCGACAGACCACAGTTTGTCAGGCTAAAGGACGCCACATCTGATACTGTGGTCAGCTGCATTGGTGCTCCACAGGCAACTGTCTTGTCCCCAATCCTCTTCTCCCTGTACACGGAAGACTTCTGCTACAACTCAGAACTGTGTCACATCCAGAAGTACGCAGATGACACAGCTATCGTGGGATGTATCGGGGACAATGAGGAGGAGGAGTATAGATGCTTGGTGAAGGACTTTGTCAACTGGTGTCACAGCAACAGCCTGAAGCTCAAACCCTGGAAAAATAAAGAGCTGGTCATTGACTTCAGGAGGGACAGACCCAGACCTAGACCAGTTCTGATAGGAACAGAGGAGATGGAGATTGTGCAGACCTACAAATATCTTGGGCTGTGGCTGGACAACAAGCTGGACTGGGCCAGCAACACAAGGCAGCTGTACAAGAAAGCACAGAGCAGGATGTACTTTCTGAGGAGGCTGAGGGCATTCAGCATCTGCAGGAAGCTCCTGTGGATGTTTAACAGTCTGGTTGCCAGCGTCCTGTCGTTCGCTGTGGTGTGTTGGGGAGGGACCGTGACTAAGGCGGATCTCTCCAGGCTGTAAAAGCTGATCAGGCGGGCCAGCTCAGTGGTCGGGATGAAGCTGGACCCTCTGGCAACGGTGGCAAAGAAGAGAACCTTGGACAAACTGATGAACGTGATGGACAATATCAGCCACCCTCTGCACACCGTTACCAAAAACCAGAGAAGCCTGACCAGCCAGAGGCTGCTCCTACAACATGCAGGACAAACAGACTTAGGAACTTGTTCATCCCCCGATGAACGAGTTCCTAAGTTCTTGATTTTCTGTTTGATTTTCTATTTGTATATTCTTGATGGGTTATTTATTAATCTTTCTATTTGGTGTTGATGCTACTTTCTATGTTCTGGTGCTTTCTGTGTCCTTTTCCTTTGTTTTATGTACTCACTGTGCTGTGTGTGACGGAGGAATTAATTTCCCTGATGGAACGTCCTTAAGGGATAAATAAAGTTATACTCTACTCTAATTCACATAAGTGTGGAATTATGTGTTGGTAGATGATAATTTCATATTTTTTAATGAAACTTTGACCATTAAAAAATGGAAGCTAATAGAGCTATTTGTCATGAATGCTAACATTTAGGTTCTATCTGAACGATAATACTCCCTTTCCACATTTTCCACATGATATGCAGTTCCTGAGTTCAGTACAGGGTCTCAGGGGATGCATCAGTTTCAACTGATATTATGAGACAGAATAATCACCCTCTTGTGAACACAACAAACAAGATGGCTCTCTGCCTCCTTCTCTTGCACTTCATCCTCCCTCACAGCTTTTTATTTGCTCCCTAACATTTGCCCCTCAAATTATTCCGTCTTTGCTTGCCTATCGTCTTCTACCTTTATGTCTCATTCACAAATTGATTCAGGCTGTCCTTCTATTGCATATAATTTAGCAGTGCCTTTTAAAGATAAACTACTAAATTGCATTCTCTGTTTTGTCCTCCATTTTGCAGTGGGTCTGAAAACTGCGAGGAAGAACCAGACGTAGCCAGTCGATTTTGGGATGAGCTTTCTCATGTTGGCCTTCCACAAGATGTTAACGTCCAGTTTCTCTTTGAGTCAGGTAAAATCAATAGTCACTAATTTCAACAATCATTTTTAATTTCTTTTTACTGGCTTTTTATTGGCTGGCAGCTGTTGTGAGAGTGGAGATCCCCATACCGTTATGGAATTTAGAGCATTTCAAAATGGCTATGTGAACACTGAAATGATCAAAAGGAAGAGTAGACTCTCTTTTTTCGTCAGGAAAAGTTCAACTTTTCTTTGTTTCTGATCTTTAGTTATCAGCAGTAGAGCATAGGCTGGTTTCACCAAAAACACCAAAATACAGAAATTATTTTTTTTGTGAAAACTGTCAAGAAAAACAGTAACTTGAGATGCTGATATTTTTTGCTTTAGTGACACCTCAAACATATTTCCATCTATAAAACAACAAGAACAACACTGAGAAATGGCTTTTGATGGTAATTTAGTTAGGAATACGTATTTTATTCAACATCTACATTTGGCAAAAGGTTTTTATTTATTTTATTTATTTTTCCGCTGTTGCAGCCAAAGCAAATCTAGTGAGCTCCATGGCAGCTTTCTGCGGCCCAGGGGTTACAGTGAATGGGATGAGATCTGTTCATCCTCCTTATGAGCTCTGGCGTCTTTTCTCATGATTGCAACTTTCTTTCTCTACCAACTACAGTTGTACCTTGACATACGAGCGACTCAACATAAGTTTTTTGAGGTGCGAGCCATCACTTGGTTCGATCTTTGTTCAACATATGAATAAAAATACGTCTGTTTTCTGCGGAGTAAAGACATAGCTTGAGTGAGCTCATGACTTTTGGGTTTCTTTTCAGACATTATCATTGTTTATGTAACTTCTATATAATTGATTATGCACAGAGTATGCATGTCTATTGGTCAATAAAAAATAATTTAGGGTTTTATACAAGGCTGGAACAGATTTAAATTCTATTATTTATTTGATATGGGGAAAATTTGTTTGAGACAATCGCACCCATTGTGTTAATGGAGAGATGACATTTTCATCAATGCACCTTTTTTAAATGTTGAATATGTAAACCTCACAGTATTTTTATCTGATTGTAACCATTTGTTGTCATGCTGTTCTTTATTTGATTAAATTTCAGGGCAATTCTGGGCACATCACAGGTGTGCTTTGTGGTCTGAAGGTGTTTGTCAGGGCGAGGGACAATCTCTGCTTAATGTGGACCGAGCCATTGACTCAGGGAGCACAAAGGTGAGTTAGGGGAGAACATGCTAACTTTGTAGGTATAAACACCATGATAATGTTATAGCAGTTGGGAGGGGGTGCTTCTGGGGGGCACGGCAAAGCTGATGGATCAGGCTGACTGGTAAAGGTCAGCCTGGCAGCGTGGATCTCTCAGCTGTGAAATGGAAAAGGTCACGCCACTCAAAGGGGCTGAGCTCTCATGGCAGCTTAGCTTCCAGTGTTAGCTGT
The DNA here is from genome assembly GCA_013358685.1 of Antennarius maculatus. Taxonomy (NCBI): domain Eukaryota; kingdom Metazoa; phylum Chordata; class Actinopteri; order Lophiiformes; family Antennariidae; genus Antennarius; species Antennarius maculatus. The sequence continues at coordinate 5,625,064 of CM023619.1, read as the reverse complement.
GGTGAAACTTGGAGCTTTTCAATAGTTTCCTGGTCTTGTGTTGTGAGTCTGTCAACAAGTCTTCTACTTGATCTTAAGAGTGTTTTTTTGTGTATTGTAGAAGTGAGAGCAATAGAACATTAGTGATATTCTATTGTGAATCAGGAAAAACGTGCATCTAGGTAATGTGGCGGTGTCCCAGTGGCGCCGCGCCCGGGGGTGCAGCGGCTCTGGACCAACACTCCATCTGGCCTTTGAAATTTCGTTGTACCGTCTGTGCATGTGTATAATGACAAATAAAGAAATTTTGACTTTTGACTTTTTGAATGTGGTCATCCCAGAGCTGAAACAGAGGGCTTAAAAGGTGACCATTATTTTGTAAGGATTTTCAAAGAAACGTTAATGGACATAGACCTTACATAATTCAAGTCAGTCATTAATGTATGAATTAACAGTTTCCTGGACTGTTGGAATGCTTTAATTGCATTTGTGGATAAAACCATTCCAGAAGTATGTGATGATACTCTCTCTTGTTCTCTCGCTCTCTCTTCTGTCTCTCTCTCTCTCTCTCTCTTTCTACAGCACTGTGCATACTGTAAGCGCCTTGGAGCATCCATTAAGTGCTGTGCTGAAGGATGTGCTCAGCTCTACCATTACCCTTGTGCAGGGGCAGCTGGGACCTTTCAGGATATCAGGAGTCTCTCGCTCCTCTGCCCAGAACACACGGAATTGGCCAATCACAAATGTAAGTTGAAAAAAAATGGACACATAACACACAATTTTAAAGCTGTAGTTACACGATTTTAAAAAAAAAATCTATGAACTTTACTATTAAATATGTGAATGTCATTTATTAATTATCGTTAACCATTTCAATGTTTTCCATAGTCATAGATGAATCAAGTTGCGCACTATGTGATAGCCCAGGGGACCTATTGGACCAGCTTTTCTGCACGAGTTGTGGTCAGCATTACCATGGGATATGCCTCGACATGGCTGTGACCCCTCTACGGAGGGCCGGCTGGCAGTGCCCTGAGTGTAAAATCTGTCAGACATGCATGTAAGTCAACATTCCAACCACCTAAATATCTCCAACTTAGTTTTCCCCAGCATCCTTCTGACCATTTTTTGCACACCTATCAATCTTATTGCTTACTGCTGGATTTTTTTTACCTCTGTGGTTAGCGATGAGCTGACTGAATGTTGTACCCTGAAGTCTTGTAACTTTGGTCTTATTTAAACATGACAGGAGCTATGCTAGCAACCAGGACTGTTTGCCTTAGGTTATCACTCTCAAATAAGCTTTCAATCCTGTATTTACAGTGGTGGTCAAAAGTTTACATACACTTGTAAAGAACATAATGTCATGGTTGTCTTGAGTTTCCAGTTATTTCTACAAATCTGATTTTTCTCTGAACGGATGATTGGAACAGATACTTCTTTGTCACAAAAAACAATCATGAAGTGTGATTCTTTTATGACTTTATTATGGGTAAACTGAAAATGTGACCAAATCAGCTGGGTCAAAAATATACATACAGCAATGCTGATATTTGGTTACATGTCCCTTGGCCATTTTTACTTTTATTAGGTGGTTTTGGTAGCCATCCACAAGTTTCTGGCAAGTTTCTGGTTAAATCTTTGCCCACTCCTCTTGACAGGATTGGTGCAGTTCAGTTAAATTTGTTAGCTTTCTGATATGGACTTGTTTCTTCAGCATTGTCCACATGTTCTCAATGGGGTTTAAGTCAGGACTTTGGGAAGGCCATTCTAAAACCTTAATTCTATCCTGATTTAGCCATTCCATTACCTTTTGATGTGTGTTTGGGTCATTGTCCTGTTGGAAAACCCAACTGCGCTCTAGACCCAACCTCCAGGCTGATGACTTTAGGTTTTCTTGAAGAATTTGAAGGTAATCCTCCTTCTTCATTGTCCCATTGATTCTCTGTAAAGCACCAGTTCCATTGGCAGCAAAACAGGCCCACAGCATAATACTACCACCACCGTGCTTGATGGTAGGCATGGTGTTCTTGGGGTTAAAGGCCTCACCTTTTCTCCTCCAAACATATTGCTGGGCACTGCGGCCAAACACCTCAATTTTTGTTTCATCTGACCACAGAACTTTCCTCCAGAGGGTCTTATCTTTGTCCATGTGATCAGCAGCAAACTAGTCAAACCTTAAGGTGCCGCTTTTGGAGCAAGGGCTTCCTTCTTGCACGGCAGCTTCTCAGTCCATGGCGATGCAAAACACGCTTGACTGTGGACACTGACATCTGTGTTCCAGCAGCTTCTAATTCTTGGCAGATTTGCTTTTTGGTGCTCCTGGATTGACTCTTCACCCTCCTGACCAGTTTTCTTTCAGCAGCAGGTGAAAGCTTGCGTTTTCTTCCTGATCATGGCAGTGACAAAACAGTGCCATGCACTTTATACTTACAAACAGTTGTTTGCACTGTTGCTCTTGGAACCTGCAGCCATTTTGAAATGGATCCAAGTGACTTTCCTGACTTGTTCAAGTCAATGATTCTCTTTTTCAGATCTGTGCTGAGCTCCTTTGACTTTCCCATTGTAGCTTTTGTGGGTGTTTTTATTAATGAGTCCTTTTTAAATGGCGTCAGAGAAGTCACCAGCTGTAGTCACTCATGATCACTCACAAGAAGTTAAGAGGCCATGCTATGAAGCTCATGTCATTGAAACAACTTTCTAAGTCTCCAAAATTGCTCTTTCATGTTGCTGTATGTATATTTTTGACCCAGCAGATTTGGTCACACTTTCAGTTTACTCATAATAAAATCATTAAAGAACCAAACTTCATGAATGTTTTTTGTGACAAAGAAGTATGTGTTCCAATCATTCTATCAGAGAAAAATCAGAGTTGTAGAAATAACTGGAAACTCAAGACAGCCATGACATTGTTCTTTACAAGTGTATGTAAACTTTTGACCACCACTGTACATAGAAAACCCAATTTTGATATTAATACATATCAAAATGATAATTTATTGTGATATTGGCATTGCCTTTGTGTGATTTATTACTTTTATTTATAGAATGTCCACATAGTTGGTTGTGTATTTCTGCAGGCAGTTTCTATAATGTGATGCAAGAGTCATACAAAAAAAAAAAAACCCAGCAGCAATGTCATCAACTTGCCGACCACTAGAAACATCCTTATATTTGACAAAACACTCCTTTACACCTGATTCCGTTACTGAGCACAAGACAAGTGCCAGCTGTGTGGCATTAATCACATCTGTTGTCTCATCCACCATTACAGCGACAAAAAGCGCTTTTTGATTTCTGTTTTGATCTCTTCTCCAATCACTTCTGAAAGAGCATGAATGAGGTCATATTGCATATTTCCAGTAAGCACTCTTAGTGGACAAGTGGTGATGCAGGTCTGTGTCATTCTCGGCAAGTAAAGAACGAAGTTCCATATAGTTGCGTTCGTGTTGACTGACTTGCGAGTCCACTCTGGTGTCCCAAAGTTTTTGAAAGCACCGGAGTTTGCAAATATCCAGTTGTGCTTTGGTGTCTTGTTGCTGGTTAAAAACTTCAAGTTTCCAAATGTAGTGTGACTCCAAACACTAAATCGATCCTTTGCAAATAAAAGGCATTCCCAACAGAACAATTTCCAGCATCCGTCGGAGCCTGTCAGCCATGGGTACCGCTCGTAATTAGTTGTCTGGGAATGGCGGACAAACCTTTTCCAGCCAGGGACAGATTACGTAGTTCAGGGATCGGATGACCAAATATTTGTATTCTCCTCCTTTAGCCATTGTGGGAACAAAAAGCAAATAGATTTTCCAGGTTCAATATGTGTATATATTTTTCTGCCGAAGCACTGCGCACTAAACCGCAAGAGTCTGCGTAGCGCTGCCTTCTCACGACTGCCCACCACCCTATAAAAGTAACAGCCCAGAATACCTTTACCCTCAAGCAATCCTCAAGCCAACAAACAGACAGATAAACAAACCAACACCAGCAAAAACATAACTTACTTGGTGGAGATAACCATATTGTTGATATCGAATTACCAGTCAGCACAAACTTATTGCAGACATTGGCTGCGCCACATGCTTTGAAGTTACACACCCAAGGGACTATATATCAGTTCTCTTCATCATGATAAGAATTGTAATGCATGTATGAATTAATTCAAGCATGACACTTTTCTCATAACAAATGAAATTCGTATATATACTGAGTTCAGCAAAATTTGTTTGCTATGGTAATTTTTGTTCGCTATGATGGACAGGCTGTAGTGAAAGGTTTGTAATGAAAGAGGACATGAAGGTAGTTGGTGTGAGAGAAGAGGATGCAGAAGACAGGATTAGATGGAGACAACTGATTCGCTGTGGCGACCCCTGAAGGGAAAAGCTGAAGGAAGAAAAAGATGGTGATGAACAGACTTACAGACGAGGTTAGACAGGAATCTCCATGGACTATGATGTTTGCAGATGACATTGTGATCTGTAATGAGAGCAGGGAACAGGTGGAGGAGAAGTTAGAGAGGTGTAGGTTTATCCTGGAAAGGAGAGGAATGAAGGTTAGCTGCAGTAAGACAGAGTACATGTGTTTGAATGAGAGGGACCCAAGTGGAAGAGTGAGGTTACAGGGAGAAGAGATCAAGAAGGTGGAGGATTTTAAGTCCTTAGGGTCAACAGTCCAGAGCAATGGAGAGTGTGTAAAAGAGGTGAAGAAGCGTGTACAGGCAGGATGGAACGGGTGCAGAAAAGTGTCAGGTGTGATAGAAGAGTTTCAGCTAAAATGAAACGAAAGGTGTACAGGACTGTGGTGAGACCAGTGATGTTGTTTGGTCTAGAGACAATGTCACTGAGGAAAAGACAGGAGACAGAGCTGGAGGTAGCAGAGATGAAGATGCTGAGATTCTCTTTGGGAGTGACCAGGATGGATAGGATCAGGAATGAGTAGATCAGAGGGACATCACATGTTAGAGGTTTTGGAGATAAAGTCAGAGAAGCCAGAATGAGATGGTTTGGGCATGTCCAGAGGAGAGATAGTGAATATATTGGTAGAAGGACGCTGAGTTTTGAACTGCCAGGCAGGAGGTCTAGAGGAAGACCAAAGAGGAGGTTTATGGATGTAGTGAAAGAGGACACGAAGGTAGTTAGTGTGCGAGAAGAGGATGCAGAAGACAGGGTTAGATGGAGGCAACTGATTCGCTGTGGCGACCCCTGAAGGGAAAAGCCGAAAGGAGAAGAAGACGACTGAGGGTCAGTAAAATAGAAATAGCAAATCACTTCAAAGAAAATAGAAAGACTTATTTACATCTGATGTACTCATAAAAAAAAAATCGGTACGTTGTTATGCCTCTTATGAATCCTCCCTGAAGACCTTTTTTCCACAAAGAAACCACAGCAACTGTGGTCACCCATTAAATAAAAAACTGCATTGCTTTTTCAGATTATGAATAGGAGTGTGGTGCCTTCCCATATCATACAAGCCTGTTTCTGTCCTTGTAGGAACCCAGGAGAGGACACCAAGATGCTTGTGTGTGACATGTGTGACAAAGGTTACCACACCTTTTGTCTGCAACCTGCTATGGACGCTCTTCCCACCAACGGGTGGAGATGTATGGTACGGAAGACATATGATGTTTGATGGCTTATTTGGCAATATAAAGTAAAGTGTCTTTCTGGCTAAAATTATTAAAAGCTATTTTTTTTGTTGTTGTTAAAATGTCAGCCTGTCTTACATGATGCCCAGGTTGTTTCCACCAGCTGTATTTTTGTAGAAAATTGCAATATTTAATTCCCACTGCGTGCAAACCATAATATTTAATGAAATGTATTCATAATATGACTCCTCTCTCTGACAGTTTATAATGTCTAACGCCCACAGGAATATGACTTTGTGGTCATTTCTATTTGCTCACCCCATGATTCTGAAAAGACTCATACACTTGTTGGTCTTTCAAAGGCCTCAGTTCAGCTTCAGTGTTCTCAGGTAGCTGTGTGTTTACCCATGCATATACATGCAAATCATGCATTCCACAGTAAAGTCCTGTCCTGTTGTGCTTGTCACCACATAACTTTCTTTTGCATGAGAGAGAGACATTCGTAATATGGCCACCAGGTGATTGAAAATATTGACACTAGGTTTCTGTGAATCACCAATGGAGGACGACAGCCTTCACACCTTTACAATCCTTTCTCTTGGGTGCCTGTCACCAGCTTATGTTGCCATTCACATAATAGTTTGTCACTAAGTGCAAATGTTGTACTGAGAACAGATCAATGAAGTATATTCTGGTTATAGTGCTCTGTGATGTTTCCTTTAATGTAGTCTATAATATATGAGCTCCAACATCACACAAGCTGAGTGGTGGTGAATTGTCCATCCAGCTAGTTTGCAATATCCCAATTGCTAATGAATCCAGCACCAAAGAGGGGTGCCTTTCTTATGTCCTGATGTTCTCAAGGTTTTTACAAAGACTCTTTAGAAAAAAGGAGGTTGAAGTTAGGCTAAGAAACCTTAAATCACAATTTGCATCAGTCGACTGGTGTGCATGATGGTAAATTCAATTTGTCTAAAGGTGTAAGTCTAGAATTTTGGCCACCTACTGTATATTTGCTCCCAAAATAAGCAAAATACTGAAGTAAAATAGAGGTAAATGTAAAATGTATCCAGAGAAAGGAAAATTGGATGCCAGTGTTTTAAAATTTGAATTCTTTTCATGTCCAGAAAATGTTTTCACTGTCTAAATAATATTCAATAGTAGCAGGATTCCTTCATCCTTATCTTTAACTCTAATAGTATATTTTTATTGTATTCTCCTCCTCTACCGTAGAAATTTTGCTGGTCAGACTCACATACTTAACAAGGACTCACATACTTAACGACACTCCTGAATTCCACATTTTACCCTGACCTACACATTTTTTTGACTCTGGCTTCCTGAAAATATTACTTTTTGTTTTGTGATTATATCTCATCAGGTTTCAGAAATGTGTACCTAAAAGGGTATACAGTGCACCGTCGTTCCTCATGGTTAATGCGAACCACACACAATTAACGAATTCTGCGATAGAGCGACAAACTATTTATGTTATTATTTGCGGTAATTTGAACATTAATGAACCATTCCCATACTGATATTAAGCCACCTTCTATCTGCATTACCTTTTCCCACACTTATCAACTGTTTAAAGCACTTTTGTGTCTCATGGAAGTCCAAGACTCACTTACAGAATGTAGTGCACTTCTGGATGACATCAGCCAAAACGATGCGCGTATGGTATCAAGTGACTGCCTTCCAAAAATGTGCGATGAGTACAAAAGTTGAAAGTTGACTTTGACCTAGTATTCTCAAGGTCATAATCTCATTATCATCCCTTTTGAGTTCATTTCGTGACGTCATTGATTATGTGAACAAAATAGGTGTTAAACAGGTGGCCCTTAATTAAGGATTAAGGCAACAGCAGTAGATGCTGGCTGTGCATTTGTCCTTGAAAAACAGAGTAAAATGGGTCGTTCAAGGCATTGTTCAGAAGAAGAGTGTTCTTTAGTTGAGAAATTAATAAAAGAGGGTGAAACCCATAAAGAAGTACAAAAAATGATAAGTGTTCAACTAAAATGATATCGAACACTTTAAAATGGCAGCGAAATCCAGAAAGTTTGAGGAAGAAAAAGAAAAACTACTCAATTGGATTTGAGAATAACCAAAATGGTAAAAGCTCAACTGATGATCATCTCCAGGAGGATCAGAGAAGATCTAAGGTGGTCTTTGAGTACTATAACAATGAGATCACGTCTATGTGAAGCCATTCTACTAGCAAGAAGCCCCTGCAAAGTGCCGTTGTTAAAAAAAAAAACATGTGCTGAAGCAGTTACAGTTCGCCAAAGAACGGATCCTAAGAAGAAATGGCGCAAAATTTTGAAGACTGATAAAAGTCAGAATGTTCTTTTTGGGTCTAAGGGCAACAGACGTCCCCAAACACTGAAATGAAGCCACAGTACAAAGTGAAGACGGTGAAGCATGATGATGCAAGCATCATGATATGGGAATGTTTCTCATAAAATTGTAATGGTTTTATTTATCAACTACCAGTGATCATGGATCAGTTTGAGTCCATCAGAATACTGGAAGTACTCGTGTTACCATGTGCTGATAAGGAAATGCCTTTGAAATATGTGTTTCAACAAGACATTGACCCCAAGCACACCCGCAAGCGAGCACAGTCATGGATCCAGACAAGCAGCATCCAACTAATAGAGTGACCAGCATAATCCCCAGATCTTAATCCCATAAAAAACTCGTGGGCTGACATTAAAAATACTGTTCATGATGCAAAACCAAGAAATGCAGAGGAACTGTGGAACCTAGAACAATTGTCGTGTGCTGGAATGCCTGTTGACCGGTGCCAGAAGTTAAACGAGTCCATACACCACAGATGTGAAGCAGTTATCAGAAACTGTAGTTTAAGATTCTCCAAAAAGTTGCATCTTCAAGCATTATAGTTTTATGCAGTACTTTTTGAGTTTTAAAGAAAGATGCCAACACTGCTGTTGTTTGTTGACTCTCTGTAAAATATTATCATGTTCAATGACTTGTTCCACTTTTCTTGCTTTGAAATAGAATGTGAAGTGTCCCCAATGCATTTGTGTGCATTAAAATTAAAATTATTTGAAGAATTTTGAGGTTTACTCACATTTTTAGACACACTGCTATTATTATAAGCATAACTGTACATAGCAAAACACCATATTCATTGGGCTTGAATGATCATGTTAATAAGAAGAACACCTTTGCTCCTCAGAACTGCAGAATGTGCATCCAATGTGGAACACAAACCAGCAGGCAGTGGCACCACACCAGCATGCTGTGTGAGAATTGTGTCCAAAACCAGGACCCTGCTCTGTGCTGTCCTATGTGTGCTGGCATCCTGGACCCTGAGCATCAAAAAGACTTATTCTTTTGCCACACTTGTAAAAGGTAAGGGGTATTTGTGTGTGAAGCCATCTCTAGCAGCTAGAAAAGAGTGAGAAACCACGATCACAAGTGTTACACTTAAGGATTTCTCCCCTGTGAACAATCTTTTAAAATTCCTGTACACTGCTTTCAGATGGTTACACCTGGAGTGTGAGCGCCAGAACTCAGGCCAAGGAGAAAAACACCCCAGAGAAGACTATGTGTGTTCCAACTGCAGGTCTTCTGCTACAGAGCAGCCAGAGGACACGGACGCCGGCCCAGAGCTCAGCCCTCAGCCAGCTCCCATGCACATTGACTCTGAGACTGGCCCTCACCTGGCTAAAAAGCACATAGACTTAGAACCTGGCACTCTGCTGCCTCCTGAAATGCACAATGACCCCAAACTGGAATTATTTACTATTCCATCTGTCTCAGATTCAGAGCTTGTACAGGCTGTTGTCCAGCAGGAGAAGCTGGCCAAATCAGCGCTGAAGCTTGGTGAGTCTTTATTTCAAAACGCTTACATGCACTGACAGATAATTCCTGTCATTTTTATTTGTGTGCTGTTAAATCTACTATCTATGTGCCTGTCTTTTCCTTGAATCAAATGTATTTTGATGTTAACTATATCTTGTTTTCAACAAATAGGCGTGGAATGGAATTTTTTTTGTTTAAATGAAATTAAGGCCACAATCTAAAGCTATATGATTACAAATCCTTTGGTACAGGGTTCATTATTTTAACTAGCCATGCAGAATCAAAGAAGGCATTTTGGCCATGCCGAACAAATTTGGGTTGTAGCATGAATGCTAATGACGTTTTGAAAGTCTTAGTGGTTGTAGATTAGAGGATTGTTGGACAATAACCAGAAAGAAACACTTTGTTATTTTAGGAACTCCAATAACCAGATGGTGTTCTATTAGCGATAGATTAAAGCATTTCCATTGTCTTTGTAACTGTGTTTGAAGATCTAAAGTATTTAGATTCCCTCTCCTGTCTTCTGAAGATGGAGCATGTTTTGCCTGGCTGTGTGAAGATGTGGAGCAAGGATAAGAAATGAGCACTTAGGATGAGCTGTCATGCTTATGAATCTTCTTCTTTTCCTTTCGGCTTTTCCCTTCAGGGGTCGCCACAGCGAATCAATTGCCTCCATCTAACCCTGTCCTTTGCATCCTCTTCTCTCACACCAACTACCTTCATGTCCTCTTTCACTACATCCATAAACCTCCTCTTTGGTCTTCCTCTAGGCCTCCTGCCTGGCAGTTCAAAACTCAGCATCCTTCTACCAATATATTCACTATCTCTCCTCTGGACATGTCCAAACCATCTCAGTCTGGCCTCTCTGACTTTATCTCCAAAACCTCTAACATGTGCTGTCCCTCTGATGTACTCATTCCTGATCCTATCCTTCCTAGTCACTCCCAAAGAGAACCTCAGCATCTTCATCTCTGCTACCTCCAGCTCTGCCTCCTGTCTTTTCCTCAGTGACACTGTCTCTAGACCGAACAACATCGCTGGTCTCACCACAGTTTTGTACACCTGTCATGCTTATGAATCAACTTATAATATTACTCAAAGCAAAACTATGTAATGGCAGGAGAGACAGATGTGTCACATTTGTGGTGTCTTACTGTTTTGCACAAGCTTGACAACAACTGGTATGCAATACTGAATCAACAAATATGCAAAGTTGCTGAAGTTGTCGCTTCAGTGTGATACAGTAAGGTATGGCTATTGGATTCAGCATCTAAGAGAATAACTAGAGTTGTGACTTCAACTTCAAGCTACATTTTTTTCTGACATTAGCTTTTCTAAATACACCATTTTCTAGCAGAAGTGGTGTTTTCTCAATAAGCCCCATCTTCCATAGCTATTATCCAGTACTCACAGCTAACACAGGTGCTAGCACAGGTGCTAGCTGTGAGTACTGCTTTCACTGAACTTCTCCCCTACGATTTCCACTGTGGTCCATGTCAGTCTTCCCCACAGTCAGAGCAGCACCTTGCAAGTTAATGGTGAGCCTGGGATGCTAGTGGCTGCTATGCTTCCCACTGTCTGGACACTGGCAACACTTACTAGATAAGACATGTATGCCTGTGTGAGCTACACTGACTCACTCATGAATGCACATACAACTTGTTTGTTGTGCTCATCGCAGACATGCAATCTCGTTAAAGAACAAGCCTTTTCTTGTACTCATTATTTTATTTTGCTGGTGAGACAAGGCCTTTGTTCTGTATGCTTTTAGTGTACATTCAAGAAATTAATGTTAATCATCAAGAAATATGGCTATATCAAGCTTCAGATGTTTTCAAGACCTCTCCCATCAATTTAAACGACAAATTTGTTTATGATTTGCTAAATTGTACTTTATTTTAGTTTTGTTTTTGTTTTGTGAGCTCATGACAATCCTGCCAGCTGAGTGCATATGTAATGTAATTGAAGTCATTCACCATAGCTGTTCATTAGCCACCAGGATTCTCCACTGCTTAGGGTTTAACAGCAGGCTTACCATGACTCAACTGAGAGATGTTGTTAGATCCATCCTGTGGTTATAAGTTAGACCTTGTTAGGGCCTCTGCTGCCCTAATGAAAGCTGCGTATTTATCTCAACCATCATCATCACTGTAGGCGTTACAGGAAGCCGGGTGTTGATATGAATGAGAATGTGTGTTCAGCTCGGTCAATAGTTGAAGGCTGGAGATCCTAATTGACTTTCTGGCATGGGCACCGGAAGAGCACCTGCAAGCAGCACAGTCATGAGCATGAGTACACAGACCCTGGGATGTTGGTTGTCATGGTTACTCCCTTCCCTGGCAGAGATGCCTAGCAGGTGCATGAGGATGTCAGATCAGTGTGACACAGGAACTTGTGGATTGAAATTGTGGGCCCCTCGTTAAGACTAGGCTATCTGTACTGTCAGAGGCTGTGTGGCAGAATATTGGCTTGATGTGTTGATATCTATTAGCCAAGAATGACTAGTTCCATTCATTCTAAACTAGCCAAATGCAGATGTCTGCAATAAAAAATGAATGCAGAGAGAGAAGACTGGAGATGCCACTAAACTAGTGGAAGAGGGTAGCCTACAATACAATACAAAAGTTAGCCCATGATAAAGGTTTTGTTATTCAGTGTGACCACTTGTTACTGAAAAGCTACCCCATTTTTCATTAACACTTCTGTCAGAAACTTTTCAAGGCCAGCTCAAATGCTGCGTAGCCAAGCTGAATGATACACTTTGACCAATTTACTTTATCCCATTTTTTTCTTTTCAAAATTGTTCACAATGTCTGTGGACTCTCAGCTTTTTCTTAAATAAGCAAACACAATTTTGTTACATAGAATCTTTTGAAAATTTACCTATGGTAATTCATCTTTTCTTTTTAAATATCTTAGAAGGTGCAGATATCGAGATACAGGACACAGAATATTCTGTCTACAATACCTTAACGGAATCCAAACCAGGTTTGTACACTATTTGATACCCTGTCAGACCTGTGGAGCTCTGTAATGATTCACATTAATGTAAACTATTAATATTAATATAAAATATTGTTGACAGGGACAATGTAAGGCATGGAGCTAACATGTCATTTATATTAATGAAATTAACATTTCTTTGGTTTAAAAATCAATTAGTATTAAGTTCTTCAACTTCTGTCTTTTCTGTCTATTAATGAAGAACGTGATGCACAAATATCCAAATAGGTTCATCCCAATCATGAAATTCCTCTTACAGAATCAAAACCAGCAGAAAGAGCCCAGCTTTTACCTACAGAGAGTTCTACATCTTCAGCAACTCCCAGCCTTGACTCTTTTCCTGTCCATCTGCCGACGGATGCAGTAAAGAAGCAGGACACCACATTCCCAATCAAACCAGCAAAGACAGAGGCCTGCCCTGTGGAGGGCATGACCAACCCCAGCACAAAGGATTTTAAGGCCATCATCATAGCCACCAAAGAACTAAAAAGTACTACATCAGTACCTTTTACGAACCAACCAGTGGAGGTCTCACTACCTCACTCCTCAAATATGGATGTAGTTAGAGTGTCTTTGCTGGAATCTGCTCGAAAAGAACTTTTCCATGAGAGGAGTGAGAGTTTTTTTCACAGGAACCTGGCACAGACTGTTAGGCCATCAGCCTCCAGCACATCAGAGGAGCTGGAGATGGACACCACACCAGAGAGTAAGCATAATCTATCTCTTTCCAATCTGTCTTCAGAAGAGAAACCACTGAAGACGACTGTAGAAAGGTTGGTAGACATAGTTTCCTCTCCTTCCGACTGCTGTCTGCTGGGCCGAGGGACTTCTCCCAGAGAGCCATCCCAGACACAGATCCTACCTTTGCTGGGTGATCACAATTGTTTATTACCCACCACTACACTTATACCACTTACCCCTAAGATTGGAATGGGAAAACCTGCCATCACCAAGAGGAAGTTTTCTCCTGGAAGACCCCGAACAAAGCAGGTACGAACCTTGATATAAATGAAGAAGAATGTTAGTCAACTTCATTTTGTTGTTTGGCTTGTTGTGCCTCATTCACTGTCCCAGTTTATCTAATACGCCTTTGTATTGCAGATTAATAATTTGTACTCATACCCTGTATACAGTGGTCCCTCACTATAATGTGATTCACTTTTTGTTACCTCACAGTTTTGCAGATTTTTTTAGTACATGCTTTTTTTTACAGCGCATTGTGTTCTGCATCCTGATTAGCCCATTGTCTTCTATGTGCTGTGTGTTTAAACAAGGGAAAAGTGTGAAAATGTTAACTCCCACCATTAACGAGGGACCGCTGTACACCAAAATGGCATTCTTAAGTGTCCTGTGCATTCTCTCCGCTCTCCAATATTGGGCTGGTTGGGCTAGGATGGTTGAGGCAGAGCATACAGTTATTTTCAGCTATGTTTTGTATATCCACGTTTGGTCACAATTTCCGATTTCAGTAGGGGGTTACTCTCCCATGCTCATCTTCACATTACAAACATGCACCGCCTAATTGGTTCACTTAAAACGAGCATTCACCAAGTAACAGTGACCAGTCATTATCATCATCGTGTTCATTTTACACCATCAACACAGTGACTGAAAACCTCTTAAGCTTCTAACAGTAGCGTTCCATTGCAATTTAATTATAAATGAAAACAGAGCCCTGAATATAGATCCTCAGACAAATAATATAAATCAACTGCAACCTTGGCTGTGATGTATTATGAAGGATGTTGGTGAGGGCATTCTAATTTAGTTTGCAAAATGTTTTTTTCTTCCCCCCAGATTAATCCCATTACTTAAATAAACATATAGCTCTTACTAATTTATTACACAACGCCTGGAGAAACCTATCCCAGAAATGTAGTCTGTAGTCTGGCATAACTTTGTCTGATGTGTTCATGTTCTAACACAATTCTCCTTGCTGTAGCAACTATGCCTAACATACTAGTTGGTCTCGGCAAAAGTGTTTCATTCCTGTTGTGTTGTGCTATAATGTCCTGGCAATTTAAACTTGTGTGCATGAAAAACCTCAGAGATTAGCTTTAACAAAGAGTAACCAAAACGCTTACCTTATTTATATTTTTTTACCCGTCAGGTACTCTAATAATGTAACTCTTTATAGATACGTGTGCTACAAATGGCTACATTAAACACTCACCACATCTCTCTAACATCTATCTTGGTATATTTTGTTTCTTTACTGGCTTTGTTTTTAAGTTGCCTCATTTTGTCACCCTCCTCCCTCCCTCTCTCTCACTCTCTCACCTGCCCTCCCTTACCTTAGGGTGCATGGAGCCCCCACAACAGTGTGAGCTCCCCCTTGTCCTGGTCACCAGACCAGCCAGAGGGGTGGGACATCCCAAAGACCAGGCAGTCCTCTGGCAGCCCCGGCTGGAGCATCAGAGTGGTAAATGCTGTGGCTCACCAGAGACGGCTGGTCCTCTGTTAGCCCTTTGTTTACCATAGTGACGCACACTCCTAGAGTGTTTCTGAGTGTCACTGATGTTTTTGATAGCCAACAGTAACAACTATTAACAATTTTTTGTGAATTGTTTTTTTTTTTAAAGTAGCTATGCTAGTTTTCTAAAGTGAAACTAAAAATAAGGCCACATTGAAATTACGTTTGGCTAGCTTTGCGATTGAATTAAGAGGTTAAGGGTATGAGGTAATAAATCATTCCAGTCTGCACAAATATCTGTTTAATAGTTTTTACCAGTGAATGAAAGTATTCCATTGCCTCTTTGTCAGTGAAACACTTTTGTGTTCCCTTTTTTTGAACGTCTTATTAGAATATTTTGGATGAATGTTAGTTTGTACACTGCAAAATACTAATATCTTAATTGGTGTAGATCTGCAACTGCTATGGATGATGGGGACATTTTTTCAAGATCAAATTTGGGGCAAATAGGAAGAGATGCGAGCAGGTCTTAATTGGGTTCATTACACCCCGCTTCAAAGCGGTGATGTATTGTAATTGTCAGTGTTCGCGTGTTCACCCATCCGTTCGTCCGTCTGTTAGTCCACCAAATATCTTCGCATCCGTTGCAGATGGAAATATGAAACAAAAAGCCCATTACTCAGGCAGCAAAGGGAATGAAAATGAGATGATGAACGAATGAATGCTTTATTTCGAACATGTGTGCAGAATAACAACAATAATCAAGGCAAAAATAATGATAATAATACACAAAACATGCCCGAAAAGGAGTAGGATGAAGCATAAGCTTATTTAATCCTACCCTTTCTTCACTGCTCTATTAGCTTGAATTCCCTACTTATAGTAATAGAGTGCATAGTAATAAAATAAATAAATAAACAAATGAAGTCTTAAACAAATATATAAATGATGACATTGACCTTGAGAAAACTAGGTCAAAGTTAAATTTCAACTTTTGTACACTCAGGAACCTATGACAGAAAGACGAGGGAGAAGGCCAGTGTGAGTAAGACCGTATATCAAAGCTACTGCTTTGATCTATGAAAGCAGGTCAGGCTAAAATTTTGACTGCAGGGGTGATGTGGGATGTTGCAGTCTCTGACTGCCTTTCTTCTAATGTACTACTTGTTTTTCATTTAAGTTTGACTCTCATGAATGGGTCAGAGTGGAACTCTTGATGCTAGAACAGCTCAGTGGGCTTTTTCTTCTCTCTCACCTACTGGCTGCCAAACACAAATTGTAATGTAGCTCTGAAATAAGATTAACTCACTGGCTGCCAATGACGTCCATAGACGTCAATTGTGTTTTTCAATGGGTAGAGCTGGGGGACAGTCTGGCGGAGCTTGTCAGCGAAAATCAAGCTTCTAGTCACGGAATTTAGCGTAATGACAACTGATCCAGTTATGGATCAGAGGATGGCGAATGAAAGTAAGATGGAGAACTTAAGGCAGCGTACAATGCAACAGAGTTTGCGTATGTTAGCACGCACCCGTTAACTAATACGGTTTTGCTCTCAGCGAAGCATCTTGCGATGGTCAAGAGCAGAAAGTCCAGAGTGTCTTAGAAAGTCTGCCGAAGGAGATCGGTTGCTACAAGGGGCTGGCAGCCAATGAGTTAATTGTATCAGAATGAAAAACACCACATACCTGAACAATGCTGCTGTCCTTGTTTGCATTCCATACAGTTAAGAACATACAGATCCAGAAGCTGAAGTGGGAGAGGGCTACTTGGCGTACAAATAAAGCAAATTTTTTTCTTGTACCCCAAGCAAACTACACTGCCTGGCCAAAAAAAAGATGTCACCAAAAGTAGTAGTATTATTTTAATATTTGGTTTATCCGCTTAAGCTTTGATTACAGCACATAATCGCTGTGGCATTGTTTTGATAAGGTTCTGCATTGTCACAAGTTTTATTTTCATCCATTGTTGCCTTAATTTTTCAAGAGGATCTTGCGCTGATGGCGGTAGAGTCTGACTGCTGCATAAAGTTTTGTCCAGCACATCTCAAACATTTTCAGTGGGGCCTGGACTGGATGTCTCATCCTTCCGGAACCACTCGTTCACAATTGGAGCCCAGTGAATCCTGGCATTGTCGTCTTGGAATATGCCCGTGCCATTAGGGACAAAAAAAAAATCCATTGTGGACTGACCTGGTCATTCAGTAGAATTAGGTAATCAGCTGACCTCATTCTTGGTGCACATTCTGTTGCTGAACCTGGTCTTGACCAACTGCAGCAACCCCAGATCATAACACTGCCACCACAGGGCTGGTACAGTAGGCACTGGGCATGATGGATGCATCACACAATCTGCCTCTCCTCTTAGCCTGATGCGCCCATTTTTTTTGGATCAGGGTAAATCTGGACTCATCAGACCACTTGACCTTCTTCCATTACTCCAATCTTAATGCTCCTCAGCAAATTGAAGCCCTTTTTCCGGTTGGCCTCACTGATTAGTGGTTTTCTTAAGACTACACAGATGTTCGGTCCCAATCTTCCGCGGTCCCTTTGTATTGTGGTTGTGGAAATGCTCTTACATACTGTACCTCACTATTAAACATATGTTTGAGTTCTACTGTTGCCTTTCTTCGATTTGTTTCCCCAGTCATTTAAGTTATCGCTGATTATGATCATTCAGGATTTTTTTCCAGCCACATTTCTTCAAGACGATGGGTCCCCACTATCTTTTCAGTTTATAATAATGCATTGGACAATTTTTAACTCGATTTTAGTAGTTTCTGCAATCTCCTTAGATGTTTTCTCTGCTTCATGCATGCCGATAATTCTCAAACAGACTAACATCTTTTCCACAACCATGGGATGTCTGATGACAAGGTTGTTTAAGAAATGAGAATCAACTCATTGCACCAGTTTTAGTTTAATAACTTTTTGCAGGCTGAAAGATAATTGCCCAAAAGAAGGCTCATACCTAAAGTCTAGGTGGTGACTTTTATTTTTGGCCAAGCAGTGAATGACCTGAGCAATTTTTTTCTGCACAACAAAGAACATTTTCTATAAAGTGGAGCTTACTTCTGCCTTTTATGAATCTGTGAAACGGAATTTTTGTGTCTATATCCACTATTTAGTATTACTCATTTTCTGATTTTTTTCATGCCACCACAGGGTCGAGGCTCAGGTTTCCCCGGGAGAAGGAGGCCCAGGGGAGCTGGTTTATCAGGTAGAGCTGGACGTGGCCGGGCCAGAGGAAAGAACGGAGTGAGTCCCTGCATCAGTCCTGGGGTACGTGCTGTCAGCAGGATGACATTTAAAACATTACACTTAATATAAAGAAGTGTTAAATTCTCCTCTCAGTGTAGACATCGCTTATGTATTGTGTGCTGTGTTAAAAATGAACTTTTTAACTGTGGGTTTGGTTTTTATGTAAAGGCTGCTTAGACTGTGGAGCCCATACCACAAAACAATGACTTGGCTATGAATCATTCAAATTAAAGACTGCTAATACTGCTAATGATACTTTCATGTAAAATTGCTTATGATATTTATTTCATTCTGATATACAGGTCACCACAATAGAAACACCATACCAAGTCAAAGAGGAGGAGGAAAATGCCATGCATAACACAGTGGTCATATTTTCCAGCAATGACAACTTCACACTGAAACAGGTGAAACATCATTACTAATATATGTAATTTTGAGTTCATCCATAATTTTGTTCATTCACTAATATGACCCGAGTGATATCTCCAGTTTGAGATAATTCATTCTTGTGGAAATCCTGCCAATTAGCGGTACCTGCAACCAGTTCAGTCAGAAAAAGAACGAAGATATCAACTTTGTTAATCCCTTGCAGGGGAAATTATTTACTCACTCTAGTTGTTAGTTGCTAATCACACGCGCGTGTGATTAGCAACTGTGTGTGTGTGTGTGTGTGTGGGGGGGGGTCCGTGACACATACACAAAAGGGGCCTGTAAGCATGCAGATAATGAGAGGTAGAGCAGTTGGCAGCTCCTTTGAGAAGGAGACGGTGCTTTGCTCAAGGGTACCTCAGGAGGTGACCTGGCACCCCTCCACTGCCAGTTCACACTTCCAACCTTTTTTAGTCCATTTCCCCGCCCAAGACCAAGGGGACTGAGCTACTGCTGCCCCAGTCAGTTATGTAATATAGAATCATACTGAAACATTATTGCTTTTAGGTTGAGTGCTTCTTTGCACAACTTTATTTAGGGATATAGGTGTGTTTCTATTAACTTAGCAGGTTTAAGGAAATGAAAATATTTTCTCATTCATCCACATATATTATGGGTCATGCTTGTTGCACCATTGGCATTGAATAATTCTGTACAGCATATTGAAACAGGCGTTTGGCTGGTGACAGAAGTTGTACATAAGATTCTTCCAACATTAAAAAATATAGATATTTTCTGGGTAAATTTGACTTTGTGCCTTGCTGTAACTCTGGTTGTCAGAAGTGAACTGCATTAGTGAAACGGAGTTATTTGAGATTTTTATTTTCCTTTTAGGACATGTGTGTGGTATGCGGCAGTTTTGGTCTTGGAGCAGAGGGACGTCTACTGGCCTGTGCTCAGTGTGGCCAGTGCTACCATCCATTCTGCGTTGGCATAAAGGTATTTACAGTATTGTTTCTACATCACACAGTATGCCTAGTACATAGCAAAAATGCTATCTCTTTATACATTGGTGCACATTTAACTGTTTCCTTATTACTTTCGCAGATCACCAAAGTGGTGCTGAGTAAAGGCTGGCGTTGCCTGGAATGTACAGTGTGTGAGACCTGTGGCCAAGCCACAGATCCTGGTCGCTTGCTGCTGTGCGACGATTGCGACATCAGCTATCACACATACTGCCTGGACCCTCCACTCCAGAATGTGCCTAAGGATAGCTGGAAGTGCAAATGGTGAGTAGTTTTATCTCACCCAACTCCAATTCAAGCATGCAATTGTTTAAATAAAGGTTTTTTTATTAACTAAAAAAATGAATGCACTGAGCAGTTTTTTTTTCCTTTTTGAAGTAAGCTGTGTGGAATAACATTCCTATTCCGTTTGTCCTGCAGGTGTGTGTCATGTACCCACTGCGGTGCTACAACCCCAGGCTTAAGGTGTGAGTGGCAGAATAATTACACCCAGTGTGCCCCCTGTGCCAGCCTTGCAACATGTCCCATCTGCCTGGTGGACTACAGTGAAGGCGCCACAATTCTGCAATGTCGCCAATGTGACAGGTACACAATCTTTCTGGTAATTTTTAGGCTGAGTGCAACTGCTGTCCCTAGATATTTGTAATAGTTGTCCCTAAACCTACTTTTTTGTCCATAGATGGTTCCATGCTTCTTGCCAGGGTCTTCATATGGAAGAAGATGTTGAAAAAGCTGCAGATAGTAGCTTTGATTGCACAATATGTCAGACTTTCAAGACCACACAAGGTTAAAGAGCAATGAGTCCTCTGGTCATTTGTTTTTTGTTATAGATTGTTTTTGATTCGCTGAGACATTTGACCTTTCTGTATATGCTGTTTGTGCTTATTGTGCTGTTGCAGTTGTGACCAAGGCCAAAGATGCCATTGACCCTGTTGTTATGACGCAAATCGTCACAAAGGCTAAAGAATTTGGTAGGTCTCCTGCTTAGATTTGAATGGTTAAGGTTTTTAAATTCTTTTTCTTTCTTTGAAATAATTTCATTTCTTAGGTATAGAGCATACACTCATAGTGACAATGATTTCTTAAACTTGGTTCAGATCTGTCTAGAACTTACACCCAGGATGGAGTTTGCTTGACAGAGTCTGGGCTTTGCCAGCTGCAGAGCTTGTCTGCTACTGCGTCAAGGCGAAGGAAATCCAAGCCAAAGCTGAAGCTGAAGATCATTAACCAGAACAGCGTGGCAGTGCTTCAGGCTCCTATAGATCCCCTCTCAGAACACTTCCGTGATGAAGACATGGAGGACAACAGAGGTGCTTGTCTTCCCACATTAAGTTCTTTTCACACTTTCACACAGTGGTTTTCAGTCCAATCCACTTTATTTAGTACAATTTAAGTAAACACAAGGTTTCCAAAGTGCTGCACAGTCAATGAATAAGCAGCACAACAGACTCACCATAAAACAATGCAAGTAAATAAAATATCAAATACGAAAAAAATACAATGTAATTAGTTAAAAACAAATAAAATGAGACAGTGAGGAAGCCATGTGAGGAGCAGCTGGTCAGCTTACCTGAGAGAGCAGCTGGGAGTGTATGGGTGTAGTAGCTCAGAGAAGTAGGGTGGAGCGAGGCCATAAAAGTCGGTGAAATGTGCTCACGTGCAACAGCCTTCTGAACCAGAAAGGCGGGCAATGGAGAACCCCCTAAACCCCACATAAAGTTCATTACAGTCATCCAGCTAAGTGGCCACAAAGGTGAAGATTACTGTCTCAATGTTTTTTTCTGTAAAATTGGTCTAATTTTTGCCAACTGCCTCAACTGAAAAAAACCTTGACTTCACCACTGCTTTAATCTGGCTGTCAAATTTGACACTTACCTGTAATCTGGTTGTCACAGTTGTGACTTCAGTGTTTGGACTTTTGTGTCTGTCAATCCAATTCTGACAATCTAGATAGTTACCTTTGCATTAATTGATTCCCTTAGTGTTCCCTAAGAATATTGTGTTTATTCTTCTAAATTTCAGTTACATTGCTGTGTTGTTTTGGGAGGATTAAAGTCTCAGTCTGGCATTGATATGATTTGTTTTGTAGCAACACATGAACAAGGTTAGTTAATCCATGTACAAATATACAAAAGCCAAGAGTGCCATCAGTCATTTGCTTTGATACAGGCCACAAGACCAAAATGGAATACCCTTAATTGCAAATAAATATATAGATAGTCCTTTTGTTACTCAAACAGCATCAGGATAGTTGTTGTTTTTTGGGGTTTTTTGTAAGTACGTGAAAAGGCGTACTTTGTAATGTGCTTAATTTCAATCTGGCAAATGTCCTGTTGAAGTGGGGATTTCAGATACAGTTGACCCGGGTTCTGTACTGAGTTGGCCTCTGAGGTGCTTTCTCTGCAAAGGGTCTGTCACTCATCATCAGTTCTTTCTCGCTTTTGCAGAGGTGGAGCTTCTAGAGTGTGAGACAAAGTCTGACTCAAGCCTGGAGCGAGAGCCAGCAGAAGACTTCTCCAAGGGGACGGACAGTGGCAAGAAGAGAAAGAGGAAACCGTACAGGCCGGGTAGGCAACCTGATTAAAGGAGACAGCTCCTGTGAAGCATAAAATGGCGCTGTACATGCTCAACTCTAGCAAAGCACTGCCATCTCAGGGCCTCTGATGTACAATTGAATCTGCCTCGTGTTTCTGAGCTTTCATTTTCACAACACTGGACAATTAATAGAAACATTCGCTCAAACTCAATACTAAAATTATATCTACTCAGTGATTGTGAGAGAAATTGTGCTAATTTTGTATATTTTGACTTATTGCTGATTAATTAATAACTATTTATTTCAAGGCATTGGTGGTTTCATGGTCCGACAGAGGAATCGTCCTGGTCAAGGCCCAGGCAAGGCAAAACGACCCCTCTGCAGAAAGGATTCCTCTGGTTCCATGTCAGAGATTCCCACAGGAAAAGATGAAGGTTTTTACTGCCACAATATTACACACTTCCACAGTATTGTCTGTTGTGTGTTTAATTTCTGTGTGATTTATCTTTTTCTTCGTGTTAGGATGGACAGAGGCACAACCTGTTACCCCTGTTGAGGAGACGCCTCCTGGACCAGAGGTCCAAGAAAAAATTAAAAAACGCTACAGAAAGAAGAAAACAAAACTGGAGGAAGCTTTTCCCACCTACCTGCAGGTCTGTCACCTTTGATAGCACATTCTTACGTTTAGCATGAATGGTTAACAAACCCTATGTATAAACAGTATGTGCACATCATTTTGGGTATGCAGTCTTTATAGTCTAAACTGCTTTATAACCACCCTAGGGTGATATGACTGTAATCATTGCCTCAGATGGTTTTATAAATAATTTTTCTGAATTTTGTCAGATAGATTTGTCAATATTCACAAGTAGCTGTTTTAGTTTGTTTCCATCCATATTTTTATTGTACTTTTAACAAACCCATGTTTCAGAAGCACAGATTGTCTCATGCCATATATTTGAGGAAAATGTTTTATCCTATCCTTGGGATGTCTGAGAATCCAAAGTACATTGCCTGCAAACCACTTACCGGAATTTGGTGGCCCATCTTTGAGGTCTTTTGAAAGGGAAATGGCCTTGAGCAAGTCAGTGCAGAGGATAGTAGTCTGATCAAACTCTTTAAATGAGTCCCACTCAGGTTGGGAACTGACATGCAAAAGTTAAACTGAATGTGACTTCAAAACCCTTTGTTCTAGTCAGTATCTCAATGTCACCTATTGTTACACAAAAAATAGCTACAGTATATGATACCCCTTAAATGTCCAGCTGTCAGTGATGTTTTTAATCCCGCCGTTATGGAGGCATGATCAGTCTAACATAGAGGTTCAACATAGTGGAGCAAATGTTATCAATTATTGAAATTGTAGCACGTGGGCTTTTACTGTCTCCAGCAATCTGCAGTTTTGTGTCGCTGAGAATGATAAATGACTTGTGTAAGTCATAGAGGTAGGTAGTGCTGACGAAAGGCCTGTAGTGACGTAACTATTTCTGATTGTTTATTTTTAACTGAATAGGTTTCAGAATAAGTTGTTGCATTATAAATCGGTAAAATGCAATTTGACCTGAAAGTGATGACACAACTACCACCAACGTCTTCTTTGGCATAAATAGTACAGTGTTTTAACTTAATTTTGAAGATTGTGTGTGTCAAGAGGGTTGTGAAAAATCTCAAACTTCTGATTTTCAGGAGGCATTCTTTGGAAAGGACCTGCTAGACAGAAGCAAGCAGAGCAGGCAGAAGGGGGTTGAAACAAGCTTATTGGAAGAAGGCCAAAGCAATGTGGAGAAGAAGCATCCCACCAGCTTTCTGGACCCTTCACCAGACCCTCTGCTCAGCACCTCAAGAACTTCTCTTCCCACGAGACCAGCAGCAGGACGTATGTATAGACTTATGTTCTTTAGAGCAAGGGATGCAATTATTATAATTCATTCAAAGTGTTGAATTAACTGGTAGATAATGATTTTAGTTTTAAAAAAAAATACAAGAGAGCAATCACTGCCGGCATTTTTCAAGTATGTTATATTTGTGCAACTGTAGCTCCATTCAAATTACACCACCCTGTTTCTCTTAATGTCACATACCTTTAACAGAGAAGTAACAGTGGCTTGTTAATGTTGATTATCTACACCAAGTACAATCAAACCTGGCTAGGAAGACCAATAAAGTGGGATCGAGTTTATACAAGAAGTCAAGTTAATGTTCCCAACAGACCACAAATACAGTATTCCCTCATTTATTCGCGCTTCAAGAGTCCCGGCTTCACCACATCGCAGGTTTTTCAAATTATATCTTCTCCTTTCGGCTTTTTCCTTCGCCACAGCAAATCAGTTGCCTCCATCTAACCATGTCTTCTGCATCCTCTTCTCTCACTCCAACTACCTTCATGTCCTCTTTCACTACATCCATAAACCTCCTCTTTGGTCTTCCCCTAGACCTCCTGCCTGGTAGTTCAAAACTCAGCATCCTTCTACCAATATATTCACTATCTCTCCTCTGGACATGTCCAAACCATCTCAGTCTGGCCTCTTTGACTTCATCTCCAAAACCTCTAACATGTGCTGTCCCTCTGATGCACTCATTCCTGATCCTATCCTTCCTGGTCACTCCCAAAGAGAACCTCAGCATCTTCATCTCTGCTACCTCCAGCTCTGCCTCCTGTCTTTTCCTCAGTGACACTGTCTCTAGACCAAACAACACCGCTGGTCTCACCACAGTTTTGTACACCTTTCCTTTCATTTTAGCTGAAACTCTTCTATCACACATCACACCCTGCACTTTTGTCCACTCGTTCCATCCTGCCTGTACCACTTCTTCAACGCTTTTCCACACTCTCCATCGCTCTGGGCTGTTGACCCTAAGTACTTAAAATCCTCCACCTTCTTGACCTCCTTGTAACCTCACATGTACCCAGTCTTACTGCGGCTAACCTTCATTTCTCTCCTTTCCAGGACAAACCTCCACCTCTTTAGCTTCTCCTCCACCTGTTCCCTGTTCTCACTGCAGATCATAATGTCATCTGCAAACATCATAGTCCATGGTTATTCCTGTCTAACCTCGTCTGTCAGCCTGTCCATCACTATAGCAAACAAGAAGAGGCTCCGAGCTGACCCCTGATGCAGTATAAACGCAAATTTATTTATCTCATCGAGGACAAGTGAGAGAACAAGTGGCGAGTAGCAAGTGTCTCCCATGAGCTGTAGTCATGTGATACCGTATGCCCATGTTATTGGCTGACAGCATCCGTGTGTGCACTGCATCCTGAGACTCACGGTTCCTCCTGCAAATTTACTTTGGCTTTGTGAAGTGGAATTTTTTTCTTTGGGAAACTCTTGCAATGGCTCCCAAACGTGCTGCAACTTCTAAGGCCTCTTGTGGTTTAGTATCAGTATGGGGAGGGTTCATAAACATTTGAATTATATGTAAATAATAACATAAATATTCTGTCACTAGATTGCGGATTGTCACCTTTCGCGAGTGGTCCTTGTACACATTAACCCCGAGTAACGAGGGATTACTGTATTAGAAAACCAAAGCATGGGCATACGCAGAGATTCTGCAGATAACACCACACGTATTGAGTGGGTCATAACTGATGACTCAGAGGCGCTGCTAATGCTTCAGTTATACACAACCCTATTTTGACATAATTGTAGAAATTTGGGAACATATGCCAGCTTTGGTGTGTGCGTGTGTGTACTTTCTTCATGTCCTCATAACTCAAATTGTAAATGATATGTCATTTAATGCCTTGGTCTGTTTACAAATTTCCCCACTGTGGGACAATAAAAGCTTATCTTATGTAGACTTTTGCCAAAGGAAATATTTTGGAATTTTGTGGTCTAACATATTTATGGCATGACAGAATGTGATTTCATAACAGTTGATTGTATGGTTATGGCCGCTTCAACCACATCCCTGCTGCCTGCACTCAAACATGTTTTCTCACAGCCGTACAATAACTTAATCAAATGTATATTTGACAGTCAATAACAAAATTAGATTTATCAGACCAATGGTACAGAAACATTCTATATAGAAAGATTAATGCTTGCTTTCCTTCTTCTAACTAGTGGATGAGTGGCAGTGAAGGCTATGGGTGTTGGCTCCAGGCTTTCTACCCTTAGTCTCATTTCTAACTGTTGACTCCACAAATAACAGGATCTAAAACAGGCATTGACATTTCCAGAGTTTTAATCTATAAAAACTTATTGCAAGCGTACTTGGCTGTGTGAAAATGAACATTGTGGACATTCACACAGCCAAGTTGCAGCTTTAATTACAGCTAATATCATATGGCAGTTGTAGAGCAATGTTAACAACTAGAGGTGTCGTTTGTAGCGATAACTATTTCAATTTGTGAAGAAAAAGCTCAAATTTTAAATTGTCCTATTGTCCAGCCATCACTATATTCTATCTACGTCTCAGAACCTACTGAATAGAATACAACTAAGTTTAACTAGTTGTTGGGGTACTACATTAGCTAATCTTGTAATAGTTTTCTTCAATTTGCTTATTGGTGTATTTTATGCACATTTGAACTTTAAAGTCATTCTACTCACCTTTGGGGTATATTGTCTATCTACCTGTTCTCCAAAAGCAGTGGATGACCTAAATGATATTTCACGCATTGTTTGAAGATTTTAGATAGACAATTGAACTACGGAAATATTTTTTCTTTGCCTAAGGTTTCTTATATTTTTTACTGATCAAATTTTACATGTGTCCTGCAGGGAAATGGTTCCAAATCACAATCGCATATCCATTCAACATCACCATCAATTATGATTTGTGACAGTTTGGTTCTTTCCTTTTTTGTTTCTTCCTGTTTTCTCCATCTACAGAGGCATCTGAGGAACTATTAGTTGATCTGTCTGATGTTCTGAACACTGATGCAGACATCTTGGGAATGCTGGGAAAGCCAAGCAATGATTCTGGTGCGTCTTATATCTCACAAACGACGATAGCAGGAGGATATAAATAGTAACCGAATCATGGGCTTTATGAAATAGTTTTCTTCGTGGTCCAGTAATTTGCACATACTGCAAGTTTATTTTTCTTTTGCCTCTCAGTGATTTTTTTATCACTCTTTAACAGAACTTCATCTTGGGTTTTATCTTTGGTTTGCATTGTCTGAAATGTGTTGTGCTTGTTCTGTCTTCACTATTTTTTCACTCATTTTGTCTGATTTTGGGTTCTTGTAGGTCTTGATTTTTGCCCCTTCCAGGTTGACAGCTCACCTTCTTCTTTTGGTAAGGGTGCTATGGCCTACTAATCCCTTGCTTAAGTGCATCCTTCCTCTCTTGCGGTGTCTGTCCCTATTTGAGTGTACATGTAATTAAATGTCCTCGTATGTAGCTTTTTCACAATCATTTAAGATTTTTTAAACACTCATGAGCGCTTACCTAACCAAATGTACAATATTCACTTAAATGCATATGGTGTACTAGTCTTTGTTAGCCCACTAAACCCATAGGCAGTTGTGTCTTTTTTTTAAAAAGAGCTGTCATAGCTTCATATTCAAAGTTGCTTTCAATATAGCAAACTAACCAAAAAACAGGCATTTTTGATCCGATCAGTTTAGAAAAATTGGACGCCTTTTTTAAATATACTCACACTTTCCTGAAGTCAGTGAAGGCTACGTAACAAAAAACACTGCAGTATCTGTTTTTTGAATAAAATAAATTAAAATTTCTATCACATGCCCATGTTCTACTAGTACCAAACAGTTTCAATAAAAGTCAAAGGAATTCAGCTGCTCAAGTGATGAGGTTCCCCTTTGCCCTTTTAATTTGCGATGGGTGACAAGTCAGGATTGCAGGCAGGCCAGTTAGCATCCAGACACATTTTTGAAATGTTTTGTTGGCATCAAGTTTAAAATGAGTACTGCATATCATTTTCAAAAATCAATGAAATTTTCAACATCTGATGTATTTGCCTTTGAGTGTTTGTGTGTCCTTAATCAAGTTTAGTCTGATGTTTCTGCCTCTTCACAATTCCCAACTGTTTTTTACAACACAGGAACCCCAAGGAGCTGATGATTTTTATCATATTCCACAGGCTGTTTAGACAATTAACATTCTTAACTTTGTGTGTATTTATGAACACATTGATGACCTGGTAGGTTTTGTTGTTCTGCTTGCTTTTGTTGCCTTGTGTTTGTGTCTCTGTGCCTGCTTGTTATGATTTTTTTTTTTATGTCTTTGTATGTTTCCACAGCTGGTCTGGACATTGGACCCTTGACAGCAGGTTCCCCAGCGGCATCCCAGTCTCAGGCTGGTCGAAGGACACCTCGGTCCCTCCCAGAGGAACCCTTGGATGGCATTCTTAGCCCAGAACTAGACAAGATGGTCACTGATGGTCAGTGAGGGAGACAGCACAACCAGACAGTTTCTCTAATTTACATTTTTGCTTCACATTCTTATTGAACAACTTGGTAAAGGAAACTTTCTTACAGATTTTGTATATTTTTTTCATTTCAGAATCAATTCTCAGCAAACTTTACAAAATTCCAGGTTTGTAAATTCAAAGCTTTGTCCCTCTAATCTTGTTATTCTGCAGTGCTTAATGACTGATATGAAAAAAATAATCAGTAATACACCCCTCACCCCAAATCCAGTTATATTTCAAATTGAATACAATTTAATATTGAATAAAATTAGTGATGTACATGATATGATGAGTTAATTTACTTTCCTACTTTCTTATGAGTAATTCGTTTACAGGTTATTAATGTTATCCATGGGGAATGTATGCACATGCAGACTTACTCTGTTCCACATTGTTACAGAGCTGGAGGGCAAAGATGTGGAGGAACTCTTCACAGCAGTCCTTAGTCCCAGCACGAGCCAACCACCCCCACCGCAGGTGCCTCACCATCAGGGTCCAGGGCCCCTCCCTGGTAACACTGCCACTAGTGTTACACACCCAAACACAGGTACATCAGAAAGCACCTTGTTGCTGTCAGAAAAAAAATCTTCTGTTGTAATTTTTTTCATCTAAATCACCTCTTAAATGCTTTATGTAGGGAATTCCCTTTTTCCAAGGATACCTGTGATGAATGGTATGATGGGACCAAACCAACGATTCCCTACAAATTCAGGAACAAGGCCCGGTGTCACAGACAATTTCCCTCCTCTTAACTGTTTGCCTTTAACTGACAATCCAAGGTAATTGACTGCAGATGTCCTGACATCTAATAAGAATTTCTTAACAGACTTTTCTTTATTCTCTGCAAATTAGTATTCGGTTATTAAAGATTACCCATTTTCTTTCATTGCTATAGAGACAGAAAGTTTAATCAGATGCCTAGAGAGGCAGTTGGTCCATGGCCTTCCCCTGCTCTTGGCCCTGGCCCTACACCCCCTGGATCTCTGCCTGAGGGGGAGACTGAAGCCATGTCAAATGCCCAAAGAAGTACACTCAAGTGGGAAAAGGAGGAGACACTGGGAGAACTAGCCACTGTAGCACCGGTTTTGTATACCAATGTCAATTTCCCCAACCTCAAAGAAGAATACCCAGGTCTGTATATTTCTCTAAAGTGTTGATATATATGTTCCACCTTGTCCATTTTTTTTTTCATAGTCATCCTTCTTTTTGCTGCTTCTCTTTGGGATTTTTTAAATGTATCCAATGCACTCTTTCAGTCAGTACAAAAATTCCATGAATGCTCCGTGAGACTGTTGGCATGACAGCTCGTCTTACTCTTTCAACAGACTGGACCACAAGAGTAAAGCAAATTGCAAAACTATGGAGGAAGGCTAGTTCACAAGACAGGGCCCCATATGTGGTAAGATCACTAATTCTGCATTTGTTAATTTTTGTTGTCTGAAAGCTTAAAGACAACAACCACAGTACAGCCAACCTTTTAAGTGATCTCCAAACCTTGTTTTGGATTGTATCTTTTGCTTATTTTTGTACTGATGCTGGTTGGACTTCAGCCCATATTTGTGAGAGGTTGCAATATTACAGTACCATAGAGATTACCCATTATGCTGTTGTGAATATGAGGTTTCCTCTCTGATAATTGTAATGGTGAGAGAAGCTCATCACATCAGAAGTCATTTGTTTTATATGGACATGTCTACCAGTAATGTATTCCCCATATATCATAGTGTTACTGATATAAAAAACTGTAATACACATACATAGACAACATTCGTTGTGTTATTGTGGCTGCAATTTTGCTTGCTTGATTCAAAGAAGCAATATTCTTTCATTTTATTAATGTTTTATATATGTGTTTATGTGTGTGTGATGTGTGCGGTTTGCTGTTTAGCAAAAGGCAAGAGATAACCGAGCAGCCCTGCGTATCAACAAAGTCCAGATGTCGAATGAGACAGTGAAGAGGCACCACCAGCAGCAGCAGCAGCATCCCCCTGAGGTGTTTGATCCCAACATACCACTAGACACAGAACTGCTGTTTAAAGACCCATTGAAAGCAAAAGAGTCAGAGCATGAACAAGAGTGGAAGTTTAGACAGGTAAGAGTGTATGCAATGAAGTCAGAGAATGCAGCGGCAGGTCCACTTATTTTTAAGACAGCTAAGAAGTGGGGGTTTAGTAAAGGTTCCTAAACAACTGCCTTATCCTCCACATTAACCCTGATGACATTGGTGGTTAGTAGGTCCAGTTTACTTTTAGCATGAGACTGATATTTGCTACATCCTTTGGAATATCTAATTCTTTTTTTCATTATGCCCTTCAACAGCAAATGAGGCAAAAAAGCAAGCAGCAAGCAAAGATTGAAGCAACTCAGAAACTGGAGCAAGTTAAGAATGAACAACTTCAGCAGCAACAACAGCAACAGCAGTCAGAGGGAGATGGAAATAACAGTGGCAACCAAAGTCCAGTCTCCCAGCCCAGTAATGGCAGCATGTCCCCTATGCAGCAGCTGAACTCAAAAGAAGGTTTTGCAAGGCCACAGCTATCAGGGACACCTACATCATGTCCATCTGAGGATGTCTTCTTACGGCCACCTCCTCCCCCTCCTACTGGACCATCCTCTCAACCCCAGTCCCCACAGGTATTTTCCCCAGGTTCATCTGGATCCAGACCCTCTTCTCCATGGGACCCATATGCCAAGATGGTTGGGACTCCAAGGCC
Source organism: Antennarius maculatus (assembly GCA_013358685.1). Lineage (NCBI taxonomy): Eukaryota > Metazoa > Chordata > Actinopteri > Lophiiformes > Antennariidae > Antennarius > Antennarius maculatus. Next base: position 5,593,969 of record CM023619.1, on the reverse strand, counting down.
GCCAATTCTTGGGACAAATGCTTGTCGACGATTATCTGTGGAATCCGGAAAATCCCCCAGCTCTTTGGTAGAGCAGCAGGACAGAGGGAGGCCTTCTCCTGCTCATGATTCTTTTGCTTCTCCAACATCCATAAGCAATGACCCTTATGCCAAGCCGCCTGACACCCCAAGACCAACTGGGGAAATAGACCTTTTCCTTAAGCCCAGTGGTCCTCCAAGGGCTAGTCAGGCTGCCCAGGGAAGACCCCCAATGGGTTCTCCAGGTAGAGATCCATACTCAAGGCCCATGATAAGACATGAAGCCTATCAGCGCATGTCCCAAAACAGGATGATCTTGTCTGATCCTTACTCCAGGCCATTATTAGCATCAATCCCAGGAAGTAATGAGTCTGGCTCAGTTCCTTTGTTTAAAACACCAATGCCCCCTCCTCAGGCTCAGGATTCCTTCAACAGACAAGGTACACATCCTACTGACAGGTTCTCCCAAAATCAACAGAATGACCCTTATGTCCAGTCACCACATACCCCAAGGCTATCTGGAAATGACAATTTCACGAGTCCACCCAGAATGGGCCAGCATCACCCACAAGTGCACTCATTTTCTCAGCCTGGACAAATATCTCAGATGTCTAGAAACCCTTATGCTCATGCACCTTCCACTCCAAGACCTGACCACTTCACATATGACCCATTTGCACAACCCACGCAGTCTCCAGGCAACCAACGATCCATCAATGAGCCTAGTGCTCAATCCAGGGCATTTTTTGAGCCCTATGCTCACGCTCCCGGAACACCACGTCCACATGACAATTATGGTCAGCCTTCACATCCAAATCCATCCTCAGTTCCTTACTCACAGGCTCCTTCTACTCCCCGCCCCAGTGCAATTAACCAATTCACTCATCAGTCCCATCCTGGGCAGAGGATGTCACCTTCTCAATCAGTAGACCCTTATGCTCAGCCACCAGGTACTCCTCGGCCGTCTGTGAATGAGAGATTTTCAAAGTCACCAGGTAACCAGAGAGGTTCGATAGAGCCATTTCTTAATACATCTGGGACACCAAGGCCAGCTAATAGTGACATGTTTTCCCCACCTGGGCCCCAGAGACCACTTCTTAATGACCCTTATGTTCAACTTCCAGGGAACTCACGTCTTTGTGCTGATGGGCACAACAGGCAAGGAGCAAAGTTAGGACCACCAGGAAGCCAAGAACCTTTCTCTCCACCGCAAGGCAGGCTTCAAGAGACCTTCCCCCATTCAGGCTCACAAACGCCAAAACACCCTGGTGTTATAGAAGATGGATTTACTCAGTCGCCGTCTAGAAGACCGTGCCAGACACCTGGCCATGACCCATTTGAACAACCTCCAATGACCCCTCATCCACAGTCTATCGACAAAGTGGACATTAAAGATCTGTCAGATGTGGGTAGCAATGGAGCAGTCTCTCAAGACCAGGGCCAGATGTCTGTCAGCTCACAAGTACCTGGTGCTTCCTCTGAGACTCAGGGAGTTTCTCTTGCTGAGAGTGAGGAAAGACTCAGACAGGTATATGAATGTCACTATTAAGTTTCTAAATCTTGTGTTTCAATTAATGCCTAACGCTGACATTAATGCTTTATTTAAGTAACTTATGTTAATATGGAAAGCAAGAAAGTCAAAGACATCATAAAATCCCCTTTCTGTAATAAGCATGTTGTAGCATTGTTGAAAAACCAAACCGTTATCTGCTGTATTTCTTAATTTTCCTAAATATTCCCCTTCTTAGCTAACTTATAAATATGACCGCAAATCTTTTCTATGACAACAGGCAGACATCTAGATAGATCAATCCTTTAATAATCCTGGTAGGGAAATTACTTTTTCCCCTCCAGATACTCACACAAGTTTGCGTGTGTGTGTGTGAATATACAGTAATCCCTCGTTACTCGCGGTTAATGTGTTCCAGAACAACCTGCGAAAAACGAGATTCCGCGATATAGCTACCACCTTATATCTATATTACCTTTTCTCACACTCATATAGACTTGTAACACCCCTGGTGATCCTTATGGTGGGCAAGGATGACGCACACGATATTCCTTGAACGGTCTTTATTTGATCTCCAACCTTAACTAGGAACAAACAAGAACTAATAACGATCTCCCGCTAGCACCCTCACTCTCACGCCCCCTTCTCAGTCTCGCGAACACATGATGCAGAACACACACACACACACACACACACACACACACACACACACACACACATACATAGGCCAACCATGTGCAGCACACACACAATAGAACACCACTGATAATCACAGACTGTTTAAAACACTTCTGTATTAAAGAAAAGTTTCAGGAGGAACCGTGAGTCTCGGAACGCAGTGCACACACAGTTACTTTCAGCCAATAGCATGCACGTATGGTATCATGTGACTACCTACTAAAAATCTGCGCATCTTGAAGCGTGTGTTGTACAGACACGTGTGGGCTGGTTGGCTGCGGTGGGCATGGCGTGGGGTTGCTGAGGTGGCCGGCGGTGTGCTGGGGTTAGCCATCTCTGGACGGCTCACCTCTGTGGATGGCGACATGGGGGGTGGGCTTGCAGCTCGCTGGAGATCTCTGGTGAGTCTCGTGGGCTGGTGTGGTCCCTGTCTCTGGTCTGCCCCGGCTTGTTGGAGGCCGGATGGGCGTGTGGGGTGTGAGACCCTATGTTCGGGTCGAGGGAGCGGTGGAGTTGGCTGGGTTGCATACCACTTGTTCCCTGCGGCTTCCCTGTTTCCATGGTGTGGGGGTTTTGAGGTGGGGGCGGGGATGGTGGGTGGGCTTACTTACCCTGTGCCCCCTGGGCCTGTCCTGAGCGCCCTGATGGTGCCAGCCGCTCCCTCCTCTGGTCTTTTGGTCTAAGTGGTTCTCGGCTTCCCCAGTGGTTTTTCAGGTGATGGCTTCTGGGTGCTCCTGGTTGCCGGGGTTGGGGGTACTCAGCTAGCGTGGCCCTGCTGGGTTCTAGTAGACTCTCTGGGCGTTGGTTTCATCACACGTACAGTACATGTTGGTTCAGGGCCTACCAGCTTCTGGTGGCCTACTCTATAGTGTCAGGATCTCCACTAATCTGGTGTTCTATAGCACTGGTCCCCAACTTTTTTGCGCCACCGACCGGTTTCATCTAAGACAATATTTTTATGGACCTGCCTACATTTGCTCAATAATCTTTAATGACGCCAGGACAGCTGTAGTCTAATAATAAATCATCTGCTGTGGTTTTATGTAAATTGCAGACATCAAGAGACAAACTTTTTTTCATAGATTGATAATCAACATCTCTAAATGAAATGAAATGAAATATATTAAAAACTCAATTGAAGCGACTGCACTGATGAGGCTTATTTTGAAATATAGTGACTTACAATCAGTGCATTCAACATAGGAGAAATACCGATCATTTCCAATAAAGGGGTGAACAAGTCAATCAAATAATAATAATAATTACAAGAATGAGAATTAGTGGTTGGGGACCGCTGATCTATTGGTAACGGGAGACAATGACACCTGAAGTGCGTTCCGGACGTCCGGTCTACTCCGGAGTTTGATTTTCTTTACGGTCACTGCAGAAAGTCCCGCTCCACCAAGACAGCAGGTTGGAAATGGAAACAGGGTTTTCGATACTTTTTGGGCCATCTCAGGATTATCTACCATGCCTTTAATCCAGAACACTGGCGCAGTTGTGGCGCTTAATTTAGGGGTAACCTGTCACGTGACCGAGACCTGTCAAGCGGACAGATGCACGCATTCGTCTGGGTGTCATTCCGTACAGATGTCACTTTTCAAAATAAAACATATTTAGACTGATAATCAATTTTTTAAAAAGTCAAACGTTCTGTGCCGCCCAGTACCTAATGTAACCGCGACCCGGTACCAGGTCCCAACCCGATGTTTGAGGACCACTGACATAGACGGATGTAACAGAGAATCGGGTAATTTTTCAAAATAAAATATTTGTCAGATTCTGAAATAAATAAAACAAACGTAATGTAAGTTGTTTATTCTTCCTGTGTGACCCAGTTCCAAACGACCCACGAACCAGTACCAGTCCGTGGCCTGGGGGTTGGGGACCGCTGTTCTATAACATTGGTATTAAAGTATCAGTTGTGAGAAATGATGAAACAGCTTAAATTTCTTCCACTCTAACAACACTGCCTGTCTATCCACTACCCTGTTTGTGTTTTCTCTCTGTGTCTGGTTTCCTTACTAACACACAAAGGTGTAGCACTTACCTCTCTGGCACACAATAGGAAATTCTAATAAAGACTAACGACTTAGCTCCCAGAGAGGTCCGGTGATGGCCACATGCACGCATTAAAATACATAAAAGAGTGCTGCAAAACTAAAACAAGCATTGATCACATAAAAAGTCGACCCCCTTTTATGGGGTTAAAATATGAGAATACATGCAGAAAAAGAAAAAGCACTTCCATTCAACAGAAATATTCACAATTTTTCCAATTCTCCACATAATTTCAAACTTGGAAATCGCCATGATGTTTAACGAGTTTCTCATCATGAGACTCACCTGCGTGATTCTGCCTTATTAAAATCCACCAAATGACCAAACAACGTCTGCTCCTTTTACACGCTGCAGTGAGAGTGAGGAGTTAGTTAGACCCTCCATAGCAAGCATGAGCGTCCTTTTGGGTTTGTCTGTTATCACCATGCCTCCAAAAAAGATGTAAAAGTGGGAGAAAAAGCTAGTAAGAATAAGGAAAAAGAGACCGATACTACTGACAGTTATTACTGAAATGTGTGTGGAGAAGGCTCTGTCAGCTTGGTGCCGATTCCACAGGAGAATACAGTATATGAGCTGGGATGTCAAACTCATTTTCACCAAGGGCCACATCAGAGTAATGGCTGTCCTCAAAGGGCCCGACGTAACTTATAAATGTAACTAAATGTAACTACTCCTTTAATGTTAAATCTGTTACTTATTCAAGTTACAAACATTACAGTTGCACAGAAAAAATTTGCTTGTTGCTCTGTTAAATCCTTTTAATTTGCCAGGTTATGAAACCAACAAAACCCAGTCAATCAAGGATCAAACTATCCAAGTGAATAAAGAAAAATAACATCAGACACAAGTTAGGACATTAACTTTGTTCAAAACACTTTTGGCAAAGTTGAAATGAGCTAAATTACTGCATTACGGGAAATGTGGTTTTGGTCAAAGCACACTTTTAACGTACAGTGATCCCTCGTTACTCGCGGATATAATGCGTTCCAGGACCACCCGCAAATAACAAAATTCAGCAATATTGCTACATACTATTTTATTTTATTATTTACGGTAATTTAAACATTTATTGACCCTTCCCATGCTTGTATTAAACCATCTTATGTCTGTATTACCTTTCCCCACACTCTTATAGATTGTTTAAAGTTTTTTTTTGCTGTCAGCCAATAGAAAGTGTGTACGGTATCACGTGACTACTGAAAATCCGCGATGAGGTGAAGCCGGGCCTCTTGAAGCACGCACGCTCAAGGGATTACTGTATTTATTTTTAAACACTGTGATGTTTTATGCTCTCGCGGGCCACATAAAATGATGTGGAGGGCCACATTTTGCCCTCGGGCCTTGAGTTTGACACATGTAAATTAAAGGCAAAGAAAACTATTGTGTGAAAAGCAAAAGTGAAAAAGAAACTGTATTATACCTTTCTTTATTTCTAAAGCTGTTTTTTTGAAATGACTACCAAGCTTTAACATTTGGATAAAACTAATTATAATTTTACTCTTTTTTTTTCTTTTTACTTACAGTTACAATGTTATTATTAACAATAATAATAATAATAATAATTCACACTTTATTGATCCCCAGAGGGGAAATTCTCTTTAATATTAAAATTAAAATATTAAATTTAAAATATTAAAATTAACATTTTTAGTTTTTATATTGTACTATTGAAAACTCGATCCTTGCGTACGCTTCTACCATATATTCTGTTATTACTTTTGGCATGCATAAACATCATGTTGGGATACACTACTTTTTCTTGAAGCGCATCCCAGGGATGCACTACTTTCTTGAGGTAAAATGAACTCAGCGTACATACTATTGTAGTTCATTCTCCTCCATATTACAGTAGGCAAAGTGCTGTAAAACCCATAATTTTATACCCACAGTGCGATTTAGTTTACTTATTCTCTGTCCATTTTGATCCTATTCTTCCAGTTGCTGGGATTAAACACATACACATACTGCCAGCCAGATGAAACATAAGAAAAGTTTAGATACTGCAGACATCTATGCACCCTCTAAATGCTATACAACTAATAGTAGTGTGTTGATAAATTATTTTTATTAGTTAAAGTGTGCAATTAAAGTTTTACCAAATAAATCAAAGTGATAAGCAGTTTACCGTTTATTCAGGGCAATACATTACAATATGTAAACATAATTAGCAAATGCTGATGTTTCCTAAATTAATTGAATGTTTTAACTGCCACAACAGAAATGAAAGAGATCGAATAGTTACAGAATTAAAGTTACAACAGGGAACTTTGATTAACTTTACTACACATAAGGTGTCGATTTTAAGTTTGCCATAATTAATTGACTCCTCTGAATAAAAATCATTGTTCATGTAAACTGTACATTTCTCCACGTTGTGTTTTATTTTGCAGCGCCAACGAATTAGAGAACTAATCCTTAAACAACAGCAACAAAGGAGTGCTATTCGGCAGGAGAGGAGCCCTCAGGAGACTTCTGGCAACATAGTCACAGGACCACAACGACCTTGGTCCCAGGAGACCCCTGGGCAACATGGAGGAATATTCAATAGGCCTCCTCCTCCTTATCCAGGACAAGGACCCCTGAGAGGGCCAGTGCGGTTTCCTGGACCTTTTCCAAGTGATCAGCGTTTCCCTAATGAAGGGCAAATCCCCCGGGTGCCACATCCTGGGGATCCCAATTTAAGGGGGCAGGGGCAGAGGTGAGTATTGTGATAATTTTTGTATAAAAGATATGTATTGCAGAAATTCTTTGGTTGATAGCACTTTAGAAATATTGGAATGAATTCTTTCCTGTATTTACACTTTATATCCACTTTTAGGTTTGCATTTTCACCTGGGGTTCTAGGACCTCATGGGACCCAGGAGTTCTTTCCCCGGGGGCAGCACCCACTGCAGGATGTCCCTCTTCAAATGAGACGGTCTATGTCTGCTGAAATGGCAAAGAGTATGGGAAGCAACTCTTTGGGACTTCCTGAGCACTTCCCAGCTCGTGGTGTGCCAGTGCAGCAACACAACATAATGGGCCAGCCATTCATCGAGCTGCGACACAGAGCACTAGAAAACACGCCACGTATGCCATTTACCACAGGTGCAATGCAGGGAACAAACATAGATCCCAACTTGCCCAGTCAAAGGCCACCGGGTTTTGCAGGAGCACCTTCGAGTCAAGGGGTTAGGATGGTAGACACTATGGTCAGCCAGACTGGCCATGCACAGCTATCTGCTAGCATGGACAATCTTCATCATCAAGTCCAAATGTCAGGAAACAACGAGCTAAAACAATCAGTCTTGATGAGATCTATGAGCCAGCCTGCATCTAGTGTGACACAAAACATTGCAGTATCTGTGATTGGGACTGCACCCCCTGCTGGGCAGAATGAGTCAGTCTCTGTGGAGGAGAAACTAGATGCTGAAGAATCAGCAGTTAAAGACCTTGAAGATGTGGAGGTAAAAGACTTGGTAGATGCAGATTTGGAAAATCTAAATTTGGATCCTGATGATGGCAAAGACCTTGATCTGGAGACAAATGACCTACACCTTGATGATTTTCTAACATCTGGGAAATTTGACATCATTGCATATACAGACCCTGACCTAGATGACATTAAGAAGGACATGTTTAATGAGGAACTGGATCTCAGTGATCCTATGGATGAGCATGCAGACACTGCAGATGTTAACAAAAACCTGAAAACAGGAACTGAGACTTCATCCAGTTCAGCACATGTACCAGCAAAGCCAGAAGCCCCAAGTGAACAGACCTCTGCACAGGACAAGCTGAAGCCGGAAGCCCCTGAGCTTCAGGACTCTCCTTTATTACCTGGGCAAGAAATTAAAAGAGAGATCAATGATTTTCAGAACCCCCCGGAGGTGGTAGACCAGCAAGAAGCTGGAAATACATTAAGCTCAAACCAGCAGGGAGTGCCTCCTGACTCCACCCCAGTCCTGTCTAGTTTGCTCATTAAGCAGCAGCCTGAAGAACAGTCATTAAATCAAATTGTTGAGTCTGTCAATCAAGAAAGTACTCTCATGCCCCAGGAGAATCACGTTACTGACGCACAACATACATCAGGACTTGCAATGACTCAACCAATATCTGACGCCACTACAACAGAGGAAGATTCTATGACTGGATTTGGTGCCGACCACCAGGTTGGGTTAGTCCCTGGAGTGGACCAGAGTAGCCTAAGCCAGGCTCAGCAGACAGCGTTGAACCAAACAATGGCACAGAATGGCCAGCAACGTCCTCTTCTACTAGAGGAGCAGCCATTGCTATTGCAGGACCTCTTAGATCAGGAGAGGCAAGAGCAACAACAGCAGAGACAGATGCAAGCTATGATACGACATCGCTCCAGTGACTCCTTCTTTCCCAACATTGGTAAATTATTTGTTAATTTTCAGTTGTCACTAAAGGTTAACGTTGAGCTTGGTCTTTTTTTAAATTTTGAGTTATTTGTCACCTGCAGATTTTGATGCCATCACTGACCCCATCATGAAAGCTAAAATGGTTGCCCTAAAAGGTATCAACAAAGTAATGGTTCAGAACAACATAGGAATGACACAGATGGTCATGAACAGGTAAATTGATCACTTTGATATAACTTCAATGCATTCTCTTTCACAAATAGAAGCAGTTTAAGTTTTAAAGTCGTATTAATGTCATGTTTATACAATCTGGCAGTCAAATATTCAGCAGCTGTTTGTAGAAGTCTTGAATTACTGCTGTGACCAATTTAATGACTGAATGGTGTATATCTATGGTGTTGCGTTTTTGCAGATTTCCCCCTGTTCCTGCCCAACCTTGTCCTGAAGTCACGCCAGTTCCTCCTCAAGTTGTTGGACAGGTAATCTAATTATTTTGCTAATATTATGTTGAAAATAATAAAAGGAAAAATATGTAAGCGGTGAATATTTTAGTGACATACTTAAAACCTTACTTTTAGGATGGCAAACTGACTCAAGTTGCAAGACCAAATCCTCCAAACTTTGGCCCAGGATTTGTCAGTAAGTTCTAACAAACACAATTTCCTCTTTTGGTTTGAAGGTCTGTCACTCCTAGAAATTTTAAGATGTTAGTTTTTTCTGTCAAGATTGCTAACAAAAGAGCCTTTTTCTCCTTTTAGACAATGCTCAAAGGGCTCAGTATGAGGAGTGGCTCCAGGAGACTCAGCAACTACTTCAAATGCAGCAGAAGTTTCTAGAAGAGAAAATTGGAGCTCACAGGAAGTCTAAGAAAGCCCTGTCTGCCAAGCAAAGAACAGCTAAGAGAGCAGGAAGAGAGTTCCCTGAGGAGGATGCTGAGCAGCTCAAACATGTCACAGAGCAGCAGGGTGTAGTGCAAAAACAACTGGAGCAGGTGGATATTCGGCCTGTCAACCACTTAATTTTGTCTTTTTTTCTGTGATCAGTGGCTGACCTAAGCATTGTTCTTTCATTGGTCTTTTGAGCACGGTTAAATGTAACATTTTTAAAATAGAGATTGGCAAGTAACAAGTCTGGTCTTCTCTCAACTTTTTACCCAAGATGTTTTCAAAAAGCTTAGATTTTTGTTACAGCTCGAAAATTCAGTGGCATTTGAGGAAAAGTAAAGATGCAAATCATGTAACATTTGAACATCTGTAAGATTTAAGAAAATCACATAACTATCATTTTGATATTCTTTCCCTTTTGAGACACAAAGGTGATGTTTTTGAATACCGAATATATTTAAGCAGTCCAAGTTAGTATTTAATGTTAACTGGACAATATTAATAAGACTAACATCTATCATGTTATCTCAGAATAGGGAATGAAAAAAAAAATGATGCACATACCTGGCTGCTTCCAGCCAGTAACAGCAATATATGAACAAAATAAAAACATAAAAATGCACATTTTTTCTACACTGCGCATTTCAACCTACTTTGAACAAGCATTTCTAAAAAATACTCTTTGCAAATCTTTTCTGAAAGTTAATTTATTCGGTTACTAGTTGTGTGTGTTTGTGCGTGCGTGTGTATACATATATATATGTATACATATATATGTGTGTGTGTATGTATGTATGTATATAAATGTTTGTATACAGTAATCCCTTGTCAGTCGCAGTTAACATTTTCCAGGACCACTCGCGTAAAACAAAATTCCGTGATATAGTGACAAACTATTTTATTATGGTAATTTTAAACATTTATGAACCCTCCCCACACTGATATTAAACTACCTTATATCTGTATTATCTTTTCTCAGACTCATATAGACTGTTTAAAACACTTCTGTATTAAAGAAAAGTGTTTCTTTAATGCACAGAAGTGCACTGTGTTCCATAAGTGCTTGCGCATACGGTATCACATGCCTACATACTAAAAATCTGCAATGTAGTGAAGCCGGGCATCTTGAAGCGCGAATAATGTAGGGATTACTGTACATGTGTGTATATGTATATATATATTTAGTATATTTGTATGTGTGTGTATATATGCATGTATAGTATGTATGTAGAAATAGATAGTATATATGTGTGTGTGTGTATGTATGTATGTATATATATTTATAAGATACACACACAAAGGAGCTCCTTAATTTTATTCTGAATGTGATGTTCTGTTTCAGATCCGCAAGCAGCAGAAGGAGCATGCTGAACTGATAGAGGAGTACAGAATGAAACAGCAACAGAATAATATGACTCCCATAATGTCGGGGATGCACCCAATGCCAAGCCCTGCTGGTATGGTGACAGGTGGACCAGCAATGGCCCAGCCTCCCATGAATCCCATGATGCAGATGCCACTTCATCCAGGCCAGCCAAATGCACCTCAGTGTATGTCCAACCAACCACCTGGCTGGCATCCAGGTGCTGCCATGCCCATGAGCGGAACTGGGATGCTGCCTATAATGCCCCCTCAGGTACCTTTAGGGAATCCAGGCCAACCTCATCAGATGCAGATGGGGAACATGCCTCAACACTCCCAAATGGCAGTGGATCCCCAGGCAACAGCAGCAGCTCCACCAGGGGGTATAAAACCCATCCAGGCAGGTGGTGTGAAGTTTGACGACAACAATCCCTTTAGTGAAGGCTTCCAGGAGCGGGAAAGGAGGGAGAGGCTTCGGGAGCAACAAGAGAGACAGCGGGTGCAGCTAATGCAGGAAGTTGAACGACAGAGAGCCCTAAAACACCGAATGGAAATGGAACAACAAGGGATGATGATGCCAGATGGGAACATGGCTCCACTTGCTCAAATGCCATTTTTTAATGCAGACCTGCCACAGGACTTTATGCAGCCTCAGAGGCCTCCTCTGCAGCAACATCAACAACTTGGACCAATGTTCCCTCAACAACAGGGTATGCAGTCTGGTATCGGCTCACCGCATGGGACATTCATGCGAGGTGAAAGGAGAGCCATGATTGGCAATGGCATGATGCCCCGTGACATGGGTGCTGGCTTGGGGTTGGATAATGTTGGTCTACAGGTGCTTAGCTTTCCCCAGGGTCAGTCCAGACCACGTCAGTTCAGTGGACCAGGACTGATACCTCAGGTGCCAGGTGAGGGTCCACAATTTTGTGGTGACTCAGCCACACCTTTACCATCTAACTTTCCAGGCTCAGGGCACTCTCTAATCCAACTCTACTCTAACATCATCCCTGATGAGAAAGGGAAAAAGAAGAGGAACCGCAAAAAAAAGAAAGATGATGATGCAGATTCAGTTAAGACACCTTCAACTCCCCATTCGGATGTAACAGCTCCTCTCACACCATGTGTCTCAGACACGTCTTCAACTCCAACCAGAAACACTCATCTTTTTGGTGAGCAGGATTTGTCAAGGTCCCCGTTGCTGGGATCATCTACTCCCAGTCATTCAGAGCTGGAGAGACAGCTTTCTGGCGGCCAAGCAGGACAGACTAGTCTATCATCAGACACAATAAGAACCCAGGCTCAGGAACATGACAGGATCCTTATCAACATAAAGCTAGAGCAGACAGATGTGAGTGAGTGTCATGGGCCCCGAGATGGGCATGTTGGCTCCGAAATAACCTCCGTGAAGGAAGAGAGTAATAAAGGGAGCATGTCTCCGTTTCCTTCTTGGAAAAGTCCTAACAACGGGGAGGCTGGCAATGAATTACTGAAACACCTTCTGAAGGACAAGAGTACACCTCCACATGGATTTTCCCAACAGAGGTCAGAAGAGAACCTGCGATCAGAGGAGGAGGATTCTGCAGATTGCAAATCTCTGTTGAGGCAAAGCTCCATAGACAGCAACGGGGTGAGTCATACTTTTAGAATTCTTAGGGGAAGATTAACATACTGAGTCACAGATGAGCTATATAATTTAGATTTAACTCAAAATGGTACAAGTCAGTTAGAATGAGTCAGTTTCTGAGTCATAGTTATGTAAATCAGAAACACTAACTTAAAACCCATAATTCCACTTGAAGAATTTTAACTGGCCTTTTTTTACAATGTCTTTTTGTCCTTTCCAGGCTTACTCAGATGGTACTCTAGACTTTCCCGGACTTCTGCTCCCTGAACAGGAGAAGAAAAAAGGGAGGAACAAGAGAGTTCAGAAAGGTGGGGAGAAATCTGCCTCTCGCTACAAGAGGAGGAAGAAGGAAGGGGATGAGAGGCAATTGATGCATTCTGGTCCTGACACTGTAATGACCCACATTAAACAGGTAAGCAGGCAGTTTTAAAAATTGTGTGACATTCCTAGATATTTTGCAACAAGGGCTCTGTTTGTTTTTTACAGCTTATGTTTTTCTTGTTATGTTATTGTCAGTACTAAATTTTACCATTACTCATCTACACGTTGTTTATGAAATGAAAAAAGTCATTTCATAAATAACATCATTCCATTAAAGAATGATGTTAGATATTATATACGATTAGCTATGTGATATGATGCAAATAGTGATACTAAATGCTAAATAGTGAATTCATGGCTTATACTTTGTTTCATATGTATGACTTTTGATTTTTTTTCACAAGTGGTTTTCATTGTGGTATGTCAATAATATTCATACTATGATTTTTTTCTCTTCTTTCTTTGGTCCTGTTTTTCTCTACTGCCAAATCAGCTCTCCCTCCTTCCCCTCATGGAGCCACTTACCAGTGTAAACTTTGCCCATTTTGCACCCTATGGCAGCGGTCAGCTCAATGGAGAGAACCTTCTCTCTGGTACATTTGGCAGCGCTTCACTCGATGGTATATCTGATTATTACTCCCAGCTGGCCTACAAGGTGAGATTTTTTTTTAACCTAATCAAGCTGTAACAGCGTAAATTTTGGTGTTGCAGTTGTGTCTGCAGCATGATCTGACAAAAATTGAAATGGCTCTGATTCCCATAGCAGAGTAACTTGAGCAATCCACCAACACCACCTGCATCTCTTCCTCCAACCCCACCACCTGTGAACCGGCAGAAAATGATCAATGGGTTTGCAACAACAGAGGAACTGGCTAACAAAGCTGCTGTTATGGGTAAGCTTTCATGAGTATGAACCATATTGTAAAATCCCTCCCACAGTTTTTCTATCATAATCCTGAAACAAGTTCAGGAAAAATGAAAAAACAGAAGAATTCTTCCATTATTACAGCCAATTACAGTGTATGAAATTGTAATAACATTTTTCCTGGGTTCTACAGTCTCAAAAGGTCTGGTTCCAAAGCCGCTACACCTGCCATTTAGGACTGCTGAAGATCTACTTGCCCGGGCCATTGCGCAGGGACCTAAAACCGTGGATGTGCCAGCCTCCCTCCCCACTCCTCCTCACAACAACCAGGAGGAGCTCAGGTAATGATGAAATAACAGTAGTTATTAAATATCATCTTTTGGCAGTGTCCACAGCACCATTAACAACTGTCATTAATAAGTTTCTGTCATTTACATGTATGACCATGTTATGATAATTTATTTTGTTGCACAATTTTGACTGATGCCTCTGTCTCCTATAAAATTTCAGCAGTAATCGAGCACAAGAACCTTGCAAAGAGAGGGACACACCTGACAGTTTTGTTCCATCATCATCTCCTGAGAGTGTGGTTGGTGTGGAGATTAGTCGCTACCCAGACCTGCCTCTGGTGAAGGAAGAACAACTTTCCCCCTGCTTGTCTCCCATCCTTCCCATGCTCCCTGCCCCTGATGGGAAAGGTAAATACACAAGTCCAGACACTCAATTCAGAATGATCATGCTGTTGTGTGTGTATGTATGTGTGTGTGTGTGTGTGTGTGTGTGTGAGGGTGAGGGTGAGGGTGAGTGTGTGCATGCTAAACACACGCTCCCAATGTGTCAACAATTTTTGTGTGATTTGGACACTTTTTCATTCTTTAGGATCAGAACTTCAACTGCAGGATATTAAAACAGAGCCTTCTACAATGTTCTTCAGCTCAACCTTTGGCCCCATATCTGCTAATTCCAAACAAGGGCTGGTTTCTGTAGCTATCACATTGAGACCAGCAGCAGCAGAGGTAGGAATGCTTAAGTATATGAATTTGAATTGAAATGGAAATGGACAAAATTTGGTAAAATCTATCCATTCAAGCACACATTCATGCAATGGTGGCATTTGTATCATACAGTGAGATACACTGGGAACAGTTTGGGTTTCAGATACCCAAGGGCATTTCTATGCATAGTCTGGGGGTTGGGGATTGAACCACCAAACTATTGATAAGTACATAACAGCTCTACCCAAGTCAACTTTGATGTATTTAAAAAAACAAAAACTTGTCAGAGGAGGTCTGTTGTTTCTTCTTTTTCATCAAGCAAGGTATCTGATTTAGATTAGTGTTTTCCAATTTCAGCTTCTCTGAGATAAATGTTCCAAATAGTTAGATAAAATCTTTAAAGGTGCAGATGAGCTGCATTCAGTTTGGGATGTATTTGATAAGGCTTGTACTTAAAACTTATGTGGTATCACCTTGGTGAAGATTTCAATTTAACTGAGGTAGAAGCATTTTAACACTGCACACAAAAATATTTTCATTAAGTACCACCTGTTTGACAAAGAGCAACTAGCTGTCTTATTGTCTGCTCAGATGTAGGATTCCCCAAATACCAACCTTTTCCCCAGTTCTGTTTTGTGTTTTTTCATTATAATTTTTTTTCTCAAAAGCAAAATTAGTCCTTTCTTTGAGAGCCAATGACAAAAAAAAAAAAATATTCCAACATTATCATCTGTTGTCCCTAAGGGTGTAAAAATGTCACCTTGAAGATGAAATGTTCCCACAGGTTTTGTGCGGTTAATTTCTGCTTTAAAAAACTGAACTGACAAAAGTAAACCGATTGCAGGCAATTCTTTGTGAAAGTTTGTTGTTGCTTGTATAATCATATACAAGCAACAACATTGTGTTCTCCTGTCTTAATCCTCACGGCTGGTTGAGACAATTTATGATACACTATAAATTCTCTACTTTCAAATTAATGGGTCCTATTTTGAAAAAGTGGTCCTCCTTAACCCTACCAACTCCTAGAATCTGGAAAATAAACACTTTTGCATCAATAAATATTTTGAATTTTTTTGGCTCGACAGCACATAAGACAGACTGCATGTGTATCTCATTACATCCCGCGATGCAGTGATGTATTATAATGGTCAGTGTTTGTGTGTTCGTCTGTCTGACCGTCTGTAAATCCACCAAATATATTCATAACCGTTGCAGATGGTAAGATGAAACAAAGGGCATATTACTCCAGCGGCAAAGGGGATGAAAATTAGATGATGACCTTGACCTTGAAAAAACTGGGTCAAGGTCAAATTTCAACTTTTGTGCTCATTGCGGATTTTTGGAAGGCTTGTGATACCATACGCGCATTCTATTGGCTGACAGCATCCAGAAGGAAGTGCACTACATTCTGTGAGTGAGTCTTGGACTTCCGTGACATGCAAAAGTGCTTTAAGCAGTTGATAAGAATGTGGTAAAAGGAAATACAGATAGAAGGTGGTTTAATATCAGTATGGGGAGGGTTCATAAACATTTAAATTACTGTAAGTAATAACAAATAGTTCGTAGCTGTATCGCAGAATTCGTTAGTCTGGAGTGCATTAACCGCAAGGAACTACAGCGCTCTGTATACCTTTTTAGGTACACATCTCTGAAACCTGATGAGATATAATCACAGAACAAAAAGCAACATTTTCAGGAACCCAGAGGCACAAAAATGTGTAGGTCAGGGTAAAATGTTGAATTCAGGGGTGTCGCTGGATGTTGCAGTCACTGACTGCCTTGTTTACAATTTGTTATGAGTATGAGTAAAGTGCTATATTGATAAATACTTCATTGACCCCAAGAGGGAATTGGTTTTCGTTATAGTTGTACTGCTCCAGAAAAAACCATAGTGAACTTTGGAATGAGGAGATTTTAAGAATGAAGAGCTGAAAAGAAATTGTAATAGAGAGTAGATAAAAGAATAAAAATGTATACACAATTATGTACAGTTTTTAGTGTTCTAGCTTCCATTCGTCCTCTTCTACACTGCCACTTGGGCAGATAGAGATACTGTAGGAATAACGCCCAACAGCCAACAGTTCAATATACTTCACTAACACAAAAAAAACCTCAATGTTTTGTCTTTCTCTCCGGTAACATCCCATTCACTGAAGTACATTAGACTGCGTTAAGCTTAGCTCCCTGGTCTGGTTAGCCACAAATCTCTCATTGCCCGTGACAGTTGTGAAGAAACACAGCTTTGATTACCTCCTGTCCGCAATCATCCGTTGTCTCGACTGATTTCTGTCCCATTTGCAAACACTGTGTGTTTTTCTATACAAATCGTCTGCGATGTTTACCGTTCAGTCTCAGTTTGATCAGCTAACTGAGAAAGTAACTCCATGCTTACAACAGAAAAATTAAGTTATATAATGAAAAACAACAGCGAAAACATGGTAAAAATGAGAGGGAAATACTGTTCGTAGTACCGAAGTTACTAAAAGTTTAAAACCCCTTGACTACCCATAAGTGTGAGCGGACAGTTGCGCGAGTTCATATAAACACTGCGGGAGGATGGAGGGTGTATCAGGTGTTGACAGAGGGAGTTCAGAGGCTTGCCCCTTTAAATGAAGCATCTGCACCGGAAGTGATTTGATCAATATTCAATCGAAGATTTTGAGGGCCACCGATCAGTTTTAAGCAAGACATTTCAAATACAGTGTAATTGGACATCTGTTAGCTGAATGACATTAATTAAAATAAGCATAATATGGGATCTTTAAGTTAGACATCCTGACATACTTGTCATTAAGGATTTTCTGTTGGATTATCTGTAATCTGTCAGGTGTTTAATTGTTTTCTCTAAAACAGCAAATCATTTGTTGGGTTCTGATCAAGTTCAAACTCATCAATTTTGCATTGGTGTCAGAGGTCATAATGTCACAACCGTGTAAGGGATACACAGACATTACACTCTTTACACACTTCTCAACGTGCTGCTTGTGTGAACCGAGTCTAAAGCTTTGAATAAATTACAAAACCAAATATTTTCTGTTTATTTATTGTAATTTCCATTTTAGCAATTGTCTCTTTATTTAGTCAAAAGACATTTTCCTTGACAATGGTAACAAAAGTGAGCCAAGTTGAGGTTGAACTGGGGCTGGGCAGTGGAAATAACTCCTATTCTTTGCTGATTACAATGGTTTCTAACCATTGACTACAGTATCAGTGTCAGGCCAAAATGTAAACCAAAAGCAAGTAGTTTCACTCGCTAATACATGTTACTCACAACATATTATGTAATTTGAAAGAACTGATCTGATCGCAGACTAGCATTCATTAAAAATGTTAATGTTGCAAAAAACACAAGAAAAGCAACAAAGTAACCAAAACAATGTTAAAAAATATAAGGTTCAATCAGTCTACCAAAAGTCCATTAATGTTCCAACTACCAAGACAATTTGAGGTAGATATTATAAATTAACATATTACATAACTGTGTATATTAATTATGTTTTTTAATCTCAGAACATCACAGGTGTGGTAGCTGCTATTTCCGATCTACTTTGTGTGAAGATCCCCAGCAGCTATGAGGTCAGCAGCAATCCAGACAGGACGCCACTATCTATACTTAGTGGCCCAAGGGTTGGCCTCCATGGGATGGATCGTCGGCCTTCTATGTTCTTCCGTGGACATGGAGATAATGGAGTACTTCAAGGGCGGCCGGGGCAGATAAGGCCAAGTGAAGTACAGGCGATGATGCAGCAGCAACAGGCACATAATTTCCGTTTCCATCCCAACAGCCCAGGTGAGGGAATAAAACTAAATTACACAAAAGAACACCATCAATCCCGCAAGTACCGTAATGTACCTGATAATTGAAATGTCATATCTGATTTAAACTAAACATAATGACTTCCAGTGAAAAAGCACCAAGCAGCAATGCAATCACAATTTGCAATTCTTTATCTTTTAAAGTCCTTCTGGGCCACTTTATCTCAATGGTAAACATGCTAAACTACCATTTTAACTTGTATATTATTATTAGTCTGGGGCTAAGGGATGCATATGTCCCAGGTGCTGACAGACATCCTTATTGACTTAATAATTACTAATTTTTCCCATCTAATGAAAGAATCTGTTTATAACACTGAAGCATACAAATTCTGTGGTACCGTTGTCAAGCCATTACTAACAGGACTACTGAGAATTGTTAAAGCAGAAATATTTGGATAAGAGAGTGGATATTTTGCAGCTGGTTATTCTCTCTTTTACTCCTGAATTACTGCTTTTTCTCAATTTTTTATTTTTTACTTAAAATCAAGCATCAAATCAATGTAGGACATTGTTTATTAAACTTTTCCTTTTTGACTGCAGGTGCTGCTTTAACTCGAGGGCCTGATGAGAAGATACTTGCCAGCCCTGGATGTAAACCTCAGTGGTGCTGTCACTGTAAAGTTGTGGTTCTGGGAAATGGGGTGCAAAAAAGCATTAAAGAGCTACCCGCTCACATGAAGGTACCAAGCAGGGTGAAAGTTGAAGTTAGCTAGAACATGATGATGATGATGATGATGATGATTCTAGGGCAAAAAGCTGTAGATGTGTTCAATTGTAGCTATTAAGTACAAGCATAATGTTTATCCTGTTTATGTTAGACTTGTGCAGATTTCTTTTTTATGTTTATCTTCATAATGGCATTCAATATTTGACAAGTCTCTGGGACTTCATGCATATTAGGCAAATGGAGGGCTTGTTGTCAGACCTGTGTAGTTTTTTGGAGTCGTCTTGGAAGATTCTGTTTCACCTGTAGACCTTTCATTTTTGATATTCATCTTTTATGTACAGTATGTCTTCAGAATGTATTACACAACATACAACATAGCAACACATCTTAATAGCCTATTGGGGCATTTTAGGCCGCACTTTGTACCAATTGATCTCCTTCAGCAGACTTTCTCCAACGCTCGAAATGCTTTATGTTTTCTTTGTTTTTCACAGCTTCACTCAGAGCAACACTGTGTTCGCTCGCAGGTGCACACTGACATTTGCAAACTTTGTTGCATCGTAAGCTACTGCAACTTCTCGGTCTTCCTCTGATTCATCATCCTCTGTTTCCATAACTGTATCAGTCGTCATTACGCTAAATTCCATGATTAGAAGCCTGATTTCGACAACAAGCTGTGCCAGGCTGTCCCCTAAACCTCGCCATTGATAAACATAATTGAGGTCTATGGATGTCATTGGAAGCTAATTAAAAGCACAGGGCCACTTGGCCATGTCATGTCTGCTCAAAATGTCTTTGATAAAAAGAAATAATATATTTTGCCATTATGGCAGGAGTCTATGTGATGTGTAGCTATGGTCTGCAATATAGCCTGAGGTTTTGCAAATTGGTTTTGTGTGTTTTCCCCATGTCTGTGTGTGTTCTCTTCGAACCCCCCCACCCCACCCGTAACCCAGGAATGTGGACAAAGTAACTTGGAAAATGAATGAATGAAAAAATATTCCATCAATGATTTGATGTATATTTCTATTCTTCTCAGTTGTTATGCAGCTGTGATCACATAGTTCAGGCTTTAAGTTAACACCTCATTCCATATTCACACTATTAAGAATGCTGTTTGTTTCTCTTATCAGGAATGTGAAGGCCTTTTGAAATCAGTGGAACACCTTGTCTTCTGTAGTCACAGCTGTTTCATTCTCTACTGCTCCTCACCTATGCAGTTCAGAACAAACACAGAAGCAAGGGTCTGTACCAACTTAATATGGAGAAGAAAAAAAAAATCAATGTTTGTCAAAATAACATGCTGTTATTAATGGATCTGATCTCATCTTTTTAGGAATCTATGTCCCTTCTACCTGCCTCTGAGCAATCACAGAGTCTTTTTAAAACTTTGCACCAGTACAGCAACAACATGTCGTCACTGGATGTTCATTGCTTGGCCCAACTTCAGCCCAAGCAGTCACCCCCCTCTACTCCACCTATCCCTTTCCCCACAGCAGGTGAGACAGCCAAAACAGAGACAAAGTCCGATGCCCTCAAAGTTACAGTCAAGCTGAAGGCTCAGCCAAGGTCTCATGATGGCTGGCACCAGGGAAAGCGGCAGAAAGGTCTCCGATGGAGGAAGTGGTCTGTCCAGGTGATGGTACCACCCAGAGGGAATTCCCAACTCCCAGATGAGGACAAGATCGATGAGCTCCTCAACAAACTAGGGGCCTCCTTGCGTCCTCTTGCATCACTTAAAGACCAGAGACGATGCTGTTTCTGCCACCAGTTTGGAGACGGGCTCACTGATGGCCCAGCTAGGCTCCTTAATCTGGATCTTGATGTATGGGTTCATCTAAACTGTGCCCTGTGGTCGACCGAGGTTTATGAGACGCAGGCTGGAGCTTTAATCAACGTGGAACTTGCGCTCCGTCGTGGCCAAACAATACGCTGTGCCTACTGCCAGCAGACAGGAGCAACCAGTGGTTGTCACCGCCTACGCTGTACCAATGTATACCATTTCACCTGTGCTCTGCAAGCTCAGTGTACCTTCTTTAAGGACAAGACCATGCTTTGTCATGCCCACAGACCTCGTGGAACAGCAGGGCATGCTCTTGAGCATGAGCTGCGGTGCTTTGCTGTTTTTCGACGTGTCTACGTCCAAAGAGATGAAGTCCGTCAGATTGCCACCGCTGTGCGGCAGCCCGAGTTAGGCTATACTTTCAGAGTTGGGAGCTTGGTTTCACATGCAATAGGCCAGCTAACCCCTCAACAAATGGCAGCCTTCCATTCCACAACAACCATCTTTCCAGTTGGCTATGAGGCTTGCCGCATTTACTGGAGCATGCGCCACGGCAATCGTCGATGTCGCTACGTCTGTTCTGTTGAGGATCGCGAGGGACTGCCAGAGTTCACCATTAGAGTCATTGAGCAGGGATACCAAGACTTAATCCTGACTGACACCTCTCCTAAAGGTTTGTCTTTATGGATTATTTTGAGAAATATGAAAGTTATTCACATTTACCTTTTCAGATTTCAGTTTTTAACTGTCATATCTCCTTCTTTGATGTAATAAGGAGTGTGGGATAAGGTTCTTGGTCCTGTTGCTGAGAAAAGGACAGAATCAGCCACTCTAAAGCTCTTTCCTGTATACCTGAAAGGAGAGGACTTGTTTGGACTGACAGTCCCTGCAGTTGCCAAGATCACTGAATCGGTATGTAACTGTACTTGGTTGTTTTACTTAGATTTATGAATATTAAATTTTAACAAATGTATGACGTTACTTAATGTTTTCCAGCTCCCAGGAGTGGAAGCCTGTGAAAGGTACTCATTCCGTTATGGACGCAATCCCCTTGTGGAGTTACCTCTTGTGTTCAATCCAACTGGCTGTGCCCGGGCCCAGCCCAAAACCAGCTCTCCCTACACTTCATTAGTTATAAGGTAACTTTTATCTTAGCAAGCATTGCTGATTTTGTTGCTCTGTTGTTTTGTACTTACAAAGTACAGGTACTGTAGTCCTCAGCCTGTGAACACAATTATTTTAGAGTTTGTTAGTAAGTTAATTTGTTTGTAAGTCGTTATTTTTTAAATTTCAGTCTATAACTATGGGTGGCACTGTTGGTCGTACTGTGGCCTTGAAGCAAAAAGGTTCCGGATTCTTTCTGTGCAGAGTTTAATGTTCTCCCCATGTCTGCGTGGGTTTTCTCAGGGTGCTCTGGCTCCATCTCACCTCCAAAAACTTGCAGTTTTTTTAATTGGTCGTGTCAAAATTGCCCATAGGTGTGTAGGTGTAGGAAAGTTGTTGTTTGTCTTTCGTGAGGCTCCACCGTGCACCGGCGATTTGCCTGGAATTTCTCGTCACCTTTCGCCTGTAGTCTGCTGGAATAGGCTGTAGGAACCCACGCGGTGAAAGACACGGAAGAACATAGGTGGATGGATAAAACTATAATTTCATTTTGAGGTCATTTAAATGCCATTGCTATTCTAAATACGAAAGCACTATTCCTTAAGACTTTCTAAAAACAATTACAGGACATGAAAACAACACATAAATGAAATAAAATACTATAGTACCGTAGTGCTTGTTTGAATTGTAATAGTTGTATTTTATTCATTCCACCTTTCACCATAAAGGCCTCAGCCACAGGCTGTCTCAGGCAGCACTGCCAGGTCTAACCAGAATGTAGCCCAAGGAGAAGGTGGCGCCCCCCATAGTAAACCTCCAGTAGTACACCACCGGTCTTCTCAATACCGCTGGATGAAGAGTGAGTGGAGAGCCAATGTTTATCTGGCCCGCTCACACATTCAGGTAACTATTTTATTTGATTTATTTCTCAGTTTTGACCAGGTTAGTTTGATGCTAGCAGAGTGTGCTTCATCCTGTTATGAAGACCCACTTGTTTAATGTTTTTACAGGGTCTGGGGTTGTTTGCTGCCAGAGACATAGAAAAACAAACTATGGTCATTGAGTACAATGGAACCATCCTTCGAAATGAGGTTGCCATCAGGAAAGAGAAGGTCTACAGATCTCAGGTAAAAATTTATTCTTAGGGAGATTTTGTGCTGGAATTTCTCAAGTGTACAGCCAAACAAGTAAATTCTCTTTGCTATCTGACAGAACCGAGCTGTGTTTATGTTCCGCATCGACAGCGAACATGTTGTTGATGCCACCCGGACTGGAGGGCTCGCAAGGTATGAGATTCTTTGGTTTTTTTTATATATTCAATTAAAACATTGATGAACTGTTTTTCTACATTTTTAAGAATGAGATTTGAATTTTAACATTGCATAAAAAACTGCTAATAAAAACTGCTGGCTCAGCTTGAGCGGTGAGATTTCTGTTGCTACATGTCCTTCCTGGGTGCTCCTCAGACGCTGCTTGTTACTGTGGCGTTTTCTCCTGTTTTGTGTCTTTGCCTGCACACATGAACTTAAAGTTCATAACAGACAAAGAAAACATTGCATAATTTTTCTTTTGTTAATCTGTATCCTGTTGCTGTCATATAGTCAAATACACAATTACCAAGACAGTATGCGTACAGGACAAGCATCCATGGAAGCCCAGCTCACACATTTCAATCTTGGCATTGAATTCAATGGACAAATCATCTATTTGTTGCTATGGTTGATTTAGATGATATTTCATATTGGATATTTGCTTGATAAAAAATACAAAACAATATGTGCTCCCTATTCTTTGCCACAGCTTGTTCCAGATTGTAATCGTCTATTTCTTGAGTGATGAAATGGATCTTGTTTCCTCTAGGCATAGTGTTACAGGACGTATCTCTCAACTATCAAATATCTTTCTCTATTATGAGTATGTGTTTTAATCAACTGATCATCTTTCCTGGTCCTGTTTCTTAGAATGTCGCAGAATGGTCCTGCTGTTCAGTGTAAAATTGATTCATTCTGTATGTCAGTTTGTCTCACTGCCCAGCACTAGTTCTGGACCCTTCTGAGTACACATTGACTTTTTTTGGGTTACGAATCTGTTAATCCAACCATCAATTTTATTAATGAATCCAATGGAACTGATTCCAATTCAGAACTGGTTCTCCAACCCTGAACTATCATAACATAAATAAAAGGTTGTGTTTTGGGACATGATATAAGTGTCTTTTTTGTTCCTATGATTTTTTTCCAGATATATCAACCACTCTTGTGCCCCTAACTGTGCTGCCGAAGTGGTCACATTTGAAAGAGGCTACAAAATCATCATCAGTTGTGTACGTAGAATTGAAAAAGGAGAGGAGGTGAGCATCTTTTTACCTGATTGAACTCTTACTTCTATAATTGCATGAATATGTGTTATATGTGAGGCTCAAAAATGATTGTTTCTCCTTTTCCCAGCTGTGTTTTGACTACCAGTTTGACACTGGGGATGGTCAGCACAAGATAGCTTGCCACTGTGGTGCTCACCAATGCAGGAAATGGATCAACTGAGGATGACAAAAACAACAAATTTAAACGCATTCCTTGCTACCCCGTGTGGATGCTGCAATCTCAGCAGAGGCTTCACACTAAGGTCTTTTATGAACGAGCAGAGGGCCTGAGCTCTCGTACAGGTGAACGCAATGTGTCAATTCATCAATTTAAAGAAAACAGATCGGTGGAGGAAGGGAACACAGTAGCAGAATGTGACATGTGCCATATGTGGGAGGCTCTGGTATGTGATGCCTTCGTCTGTATGTATGTGCATGTTTGGTGTACATGGGGTGTGGAATCCACCAGCGAATGAGAAAGCACTGTGCAGGGTGTGGCCTTAATGCTTACTAAGGGCAGGCCCTTTTGTTTCATACTGTCATAATGTATATCGTATAAATGTAGACATCACTGAATGAGGAATGTACAGCAATGAATACTGCGAAGGGAATATTAACTTGCACTAAAAAAGAAAATAAAAACACATAAAAAATACTTGATTCCATGAGTCAGTTTTATCATAGGTCTCTGTCAAGTGATTTTTGTGGAATTTGAGAGGTTTTGTATTTATTACTGAGTGAATGAATTTTATTCTCAAAATGATGAGATTGAGTTGAGAAGGGTAGATTGCTATTGATTTTGAAGAATGAGGAAGACATGCTGTTACTTTTGTATAAATGTACATAAAGAAATCTATAGGAATAACTGACCAAATACTACCTTAACATTCTTGTTGTTTGGGTGTTTTAAAAATTGTTTTTGTTCTGTTTGTCATTGAAATTTATTTAAGATGGATGTTATTTCAGTTTGAGAGTATATATTATGATTATTTTGTACAGAATTTGTAATATAACCACAATAATTCACAAAGTATTTTTGTTGTATTAAAAGTAAAGTATTGTAGCGTAGTGTTTTGTGACTTACAAATACTTCAACCACTCAAAAGAAATATTTTTGTTGACTAACATAAGTTACAGAAATAAAAAAAAAAAAGAAACTTCATATGGAGAAAAGATGTTTGCTGTTAATCAGGTTTGGTTTTAAAGAACTGTGAATTAGGTTTTAAAACCCAAAAACAACTTTTTAACTTTTTAACACCAATAGGAACACTGACCTGTATTTATGTTTTTGTTTTTACAATACTTTTAAAAAGAAAATGATGCAAACATCTGATGATATTGTGAGTTAGACGAACACATGTGTGACAGAATTGTGTGGGGAAACTTAATTGGAACAGTAGGTTCTACTTTTTTGGACAGATAGCATTCACATTAATCAGAAATATTTCTTACTGACACTTCACAAGTCACATGCTTAGAAACAAGAATGTTTGCGTGCAAAATTTCAAGTTGACTGCAAAAATTTTAGAGACAGTCTCAGAACTTGTAATGTATATGGCATGTATTTTTTTAACTTTCCGAAGACTCAACTGTATATATTTTCTCAATGAATGGTTGTAACAAAATTGTTTCTTGGATATTTTTCTTCTCTTGTATGATATTACATCATCCTGCCAGTGTGTTTGTGCTACAATTTCTTGGTCGTGTAGTCAGATTTTGTTATATTCCTTTTTTCTCTTTTTCCCTTTGAAAATGCCTTTTGAAGTGTACAGAATATGAGGTTTGGAGTTTGTGGAACTGAATTTAGAAACATTTACAAAAATAAACTATTTTACATGTTATCCAGTTGTGTGTGCATTAATAATTACACACGTTAAATGGGTAAATATGAAAAAGTGAATTCATCAGAAATATTTCAGTTAGTATTAAATAATGTTAATTTATTAATTAATTTTCCAAAGAACTAAAGCTTAATGTGATTACCAGAGTATAACAGGAAGTCAGTTGCTTATTTTAGTCATTAGTGGCTACTTTTGGAGGCAGTTTTCTTAAAAAAGCTCAGCATTGATGAAGTATCAGCAGCTCCCAATTAATCATTTTCATTATGTCATTAATCTACCACATCTCTTGCAACTTGCTAGAGCTCAATTAACAAGACCAGATAATCCTATCTGTTAAATTCTCAAATATGTATATAGATGAAAAGGAAAATTTGGCAATTTTGGCATAAAGCAAATAAGTTGTGCTTGATTGCTTTCTTTCCCATGATTGGGCTGATCAGTGTATGATCTATTTATTCAAGACAAATCTTCAAAATCCTAAAATGACCTACCCAGAATAGACTATAACCTAGGTAAAGTAAGATGTCAGGTAATTTACCTTAAAGGGGAAAAAAAAATTCTAGAATCCATATTTTGGAATATTTGTTTCCCTTCATATATGTTCAGTAAATTGATGAGCCTTCAGATTCATCCTGCCCCTAAGGACAGCAATACATTATTTGAAAATAGTTTAACTGAACTTGATTTGTCCGCTCCATGCAGAGAAATGTTTATGAGTAAGTAAGGTTTTATAAATAACTTTGGATTTTAGAGTTATTTTAGAGAAAACAAGGCATGTCCGTTTGACAAGGATCCCATTGGTTAAGGTTCAGCATTAATTCACAAAT
This sequence comes from Antennarius maculatus, assembly GCA_013358685.1. Lineage (NCBI taxonomy): Eukaryota > Metazoa > Chordata > Actinopteri > Lophiiformes > Antennariidae > Antennarius > Antennarius maculatus. The sequence continues at coordinate 5,566,884 of CM023619.1, read as the reverse complement.
AATTAAATATTTGTGTATCATGTCCAGATGTCCTGTCATATTCAGACACTTATCTTCATGTTTGGTACCGGTTCACGTCCTGATCCATCATTCACACACACACACACACACACACACACACACACACACCCACAAACACACACACATCCACGACCTGATCCATCCTCACATCTTCAGCAGCGCTCCGGTCATTATTTTTTATTTGCAAACGGTAGTTTTTCTATACAATGTGGGAGATGCTCAGTGCGCCTCGCCTTGAAACCTTTACCCCAGTTTTTCTATTTCCCCGGAGATAAACCCGTCAGAATCATCAAGGAGGAGTTCCACAGGATTGCAGGTGAATGATGTAGAAATCTGATAAATTAATTTGAAATGATATTCCCTTGATGACATTGTGCTGCAACCTCAGAATTTGATTAGTAACTTCAGTTTCTTTTAGGATTTTCCAATGTAACTGGCTGCATAGATGGTACCCACATTCCCATCAAGGCACATGTAGACTGTGCACTGTTTCAACAGTTAAAAGACTGCATCATAGGTCTGGGTCTGTCCTGACTGTTGGCTATATGGTCTCACCTGAGCAGCAGACTGTAACGAATTCAGTAACCTAAAGGTTTGAACAATAACTCACTTGTCTTCATTTTTTAATCCACTCTAATGAATCCACTATAGGTTACAGGAAAGATCTTACGTCACCTCAGGATGATTCCTGCTTTCCAGTAGGCAGAGCAGTGACGGACACCATCTGCCAGAATCATTTCAGAGTCTAAGTCACCATCACCATCACAGCGGGCAATAAAAACATACAATATGCATATCCATTTGTCATCTTTATTCTTACAAATACAAAATTAGTTTTTGTATCGTTACAATAGTTAACATTCTAATAGTTAACATGATTCACCCGTGACCCCCACCCACCTATAACTTGTACTCAGCATTTATATTTCCAGATCTGCCCTTCTAATCTGGCGGTCCAAGTAAACCCTTTCTTTGTTTTCTGTGCTTTTTTTAGAACGTGAATTCTATACTTCTTCAGCGGATAGATGGAAATACATGAGGAGGACATTAAATCATACAGTTGCATATGAATTCCACAGAATGAACTGCTGGTGTTCACTGAGCATTTATTTCACTGTGATAATCTGTGTAGTTGGGACTTTTCTGCTACTGTCCATCCATGCTCTGTTAAAAAAGGATGAGAATGTGTCACTTCAGTGGTGGTTATATACAGTATCACTCTGTATTCCACCACAACGTTAAGCAATGGGATGAGAACAATTAGTAAAATTAAATGTTAGACCATCTTTGTTTTTTTCAATTTCTTGTTAATTTCTTTTTCTTTTTATCAAGTAGTAACTCCTGCATGTATCATGTGACTAAAACAGACAGAAAATAAAACTTGGAATGACTTAAAGCAGTTATAAGCAATACAATGCCATAGCTATTGATGTAAGAACTAAAGCAGTTCTGGCTATTACTGTATCAAGGAAACCCTGCAAATAAGCTACATGTCAGCTCTTGATTTCAGTTCTTAGATAGTATTGGTATACGCAATAGTACAAATTTTCTTCTCAACTGTTTTTGTAACGTGCATGTGCCGATTTACTGTTTTATTTACAGTACACGACATTAAAACGTTTAAATAGATTTCCTTATATCACAGAACTTGATATAGATGAAATCACACTTATGTGTGAAAAGATCATTATGTTGGCAATAAAACAACTGAACGGTCGAACGTCCACTTAATATTTACTGTACAATATCAAACACAATGAAGATGAGGAGGATACCCAATGAGATGATGCAGAAGTCTGACCTGTGTGAACGATGTTTTTACACTTCATTCTCAGCTGCTGACATGTGCACTTCTCCCCCACTGGACTGCATCGAAATAAAATAAATTAATAAGCTTTTATTCAAGCTGTTTCCCTCTGTAATTTGACTGTGATTGCAATGGACTATGTTTAAACTTACGCATTGACTAGAGCACCTGTTTCCTACCACGCCATCTCCCTCTGGTTTGCAGCTGCACCTTTGTTGCTCTTTCTTCAGAAAATGTCCTCAAAGTCTTCATAAATTAAAAGCTGTACTTAGTCAGAGAGGCCAGACTGAGATGGTTTGGACATGTCCAGAGGAGAGATAGTGAATATATTGGTAAAAGGATGCTGAGTTTTGAACTGCCAGGCAGGAGGCCTAGAGGAAGACCAAAGAGGAAGTTTATGGATGTAGTGAAAGAGGACATGAAGGTAATTGGTGTGAGAGAAGAGGATGAAGAAGACAGGGTTAGATGGAGGCAACTGATTCGCTGTGGCGACCCCTGAAGGGAAAAGCCTGAAAGAACAGAAGAATACAACTGGCATAAAGTATTGCGGTGCACGTTTCATCCGTCATCACGGTGAATCATCAAATCGGGGCTCCATTGATGGTAGATTTTTTCAGAGTTGTCGCGCCTGTTAAACTGTGGGTCAACTTACTCTGGGTTAACAAAACTAACCCTGAGAAGTGTTTGTGAAACAGAAAGCCCTGGTTTTCCAATTTCAATGCAAGTCAACCCATAACCACAAGTTTATCTCAGGATTTGTTAACCCTGCCTTTGTGAAATGGGCAGATATCCGGGACAAAAATGCTGGCCAAAGTGAAGTTTTTTGAAAACGCAAGGTTTGCGTTGTCGTGTGGAGGCTGTAACTTAAAAACTTTTTCTATTTGGGGGGTGTCTCCCTGTGACGAAAACCGCTGTGACCGTTGTCTAAATGTACACACAGAATGGACGGAGTTAATACCGGCTATTTTCTGACATAATAGCTTCACGTTGATAAACATGCTTGATAGTTGGATAATTGTTTGTCTGTTTCTTTCTTTATGAGACATTAAGTTTATATATTTATGTATATGTAGCCGCAGAGAAAACTGAACTCGGAATAGAGTCCAGGAACACTAAGTGACTAAATTGTTAGACTTGTCTAAGGTCATGAATAGGCCACAGATATCGAAAATTGGCACAAGCGATGGTCCAATAATGGGCAGAGACAAAGATCTTCCCCCAAGACTAAAAACTTTATTAAAAGGAGAATAAAATCAACAACACAAACACCATCGGACCTATCAGGTCTCAATACCTGCATGAGCACTGCAGGACAGCCGGGATGACTGCAATCAGGGAAACAATCGAGGCCAGAGCACTCACCAAGCTCTGTGCCCAACACACACACTCACACAGCAGACAAACAAACCAAAAAGACAGGATGAAAGTATAAAATGTGAATGCGAAAATCACTACACACACACAAACTAAGGGGAGTGGGGAGCTGAAGCGAGGGACCCCGACCACCGATGGCTCCATTGTCCAAAGAGTTCCACTGTCACTGGCCCCGCAGCACTCATGCAAGGGAAAGAACAATTAAAAACATGTTAAAAGTTAGCAGGACTGCTGCCACAGTCCATTATATTGTCTTGGGGGAAAATACAAGCCTAGAATAAATACAAGGACTATAAAAGGGGCACAATAGCCTAACAAACAAAATAAAAACAATGAAAACCCAGCAATGAAACAAAACTGAAAACAAAACAGCAGTGGCATTCTGTCTACAATGAAAGAGGCTTGCAAACACGCGCTTTAACATCGACATAAAGCGATCACACTCCATTCAGAATGTGGTTGTTTGGTGGACAGTTGTGGTTAGCGAGTGTGGAGACAATTTGGAATTTGGATAGAGTGAGACATATTTTGGAGAGAGGTATAGATAGTGTGGAGAGAGTTGGTTTAGGAGAGAATCAGGAAATGGAACCTGCCACAGTGGAGAAATCATTGTTTTTAAATAAAAACCAATGTCACCAAAGCATAATCACTGGCTATACCTCAATGTTACAAAAGCACAATCATTGCCCCAACCCCAACCACCCTCCTTTCACTGTACATGTTTATTTTCTTTTTCCTCATGTCCAAATAATCACTTTCCACACTGTGTATGTAATGTATATACATTACAATCACTAAAATATACATATACATCTTTATTTTGCTGACAGTTTTATTCACAGGCTTTCTGCAAAATGCCACACTCTTCAAACTCATGCCAAGTGATATTTTAGCATCCAGTAGATGTCATATTAGAGCAAATGAAGCCTCATGAACCAGCTTGAACCGATCCGGATGAAAAGCTTCAATGCTTCATGGGGCTTCATCTGCCCATCACTACCACTGAACAAAACCTAACATGTGACAAAGAAACCAAAGTGCACATACAAAGCACATAAAGATAAAAACAGAAGACAACTTATAGCAGCATGTGTAGCAGTCAACTCCTAGCCAGAAAGGAAGCATGGTAACACCTTATACCAATTCCTGATTGGTAGGAGGTGCTGACTGCTACCCAACTCTGGTGGTTCAGGAGGGACATTTTCTACCGGTCACATATACATTCATTCATTCATTCATTGATCATTCATTCATTCATTCACGTTCCTCACCGACGCCAGTTCTGGGTCAGACCGGGATGCTGTGCCTGCTGGTGGGAGAACTCTGTGATGGATTCAGGGATACAGTAGCCTATATATTTACTATCAACGCCTGCTTATGTAAATTATAGCGTGTTCTTGCAGTGCTACTTAAACTGAATATTGTTTCTTATACTTCCATATTCAATGTCAACATGTATTTTATTTTTATCTTGCATTGTATTGCGTAACAAAATGGAACCTGCCTTAACATTGCACTGTAAAGGCCATTTTGGAAGGTAAATGGTCATACAATTCAAGTAGTACTAGTGGATACCCGTGGAAATTCCACGATGAAACAGTAATATTAGAGTTCATACCAAACATATGACAACAAACGTATTGGTATTATGAACCAAGCGCACCCAGCGTAGTCAAAAATCAACGTGGATTTGCCAACACAAAGTCGTTACGTCACCATGTTGATTTTTGACTACGTTAGGTGCGCTTGGTTCGTAATACCAATACATTTGTTTTCATATGTTTGGTTTGAAAACAAACAAATATTCTTGTTTTATCGTGGAATATGTATGATAATTATAAGTTATTACTCCTAGCCGCCTGCAATCTGTTTTACTTCCACCAGACAAGAAAGCGAATATGGGAGGGACACGAAATGAGCTCAGGGATTGAGAGGAATCACACATAAATAACCTTACTTCCGCATAGTTTAAATTGTTTTTGCACTGTCGTTACAAATAAACCGAAGTTAGTGATCGAATTATAATTTACAAATGTGATTTCTCTTTAATAAATGTACACATTGTTTTTGTCAGAGTCTGACAGGGGCCGTCGCTCTGTGTTCGCTCTGCCGACAGGCGGAAAAGTGGGCAGCGACACACCGACTGTGGGTGAACACCTGTAAACAAGCGGCGGCCGACCTGATTCGAAGATGCGTGCCCTGCCTCTCTTCTCGACCAAGCCTACTTCCTGGTGGATGAAGCAGTCCTTCGGTGCTGCCAAATTAAATTGATCGGACGGATGAAGTGGAGGTGGAGGCGGTTGTTTACGGTGTCCGGTCGCAGTTGCTTTTTGTTAACCGGCGCGTTTTCTTTTATTTGCTGGTTTTGAGGAAAACATGGGAAGCACAGTGATGGATTCCTACAAGGACAGTTCAAAGAAAATGACAAAGAAGAGGAGAGGTCTGCGGATTAAGATGCCAGTGAGTCGGTGAAGTATCCACTAATCTGGGTTCTAACTGTCATTCGTGATTTCCCGGTGTTATCGGGGAACTTTTCGTGAAACCATGAACATTTGACCGGTATCAACCCTTTTTTGTTGTTGTTGTTGTTGTTGTTGTTGTTGTTTTTGTTGTTGTTGTTGGCGTCATCGTTCACTGAACCCGATTCTGTTACCGGCGACAGAAACATGTTATTAGCATTTTATTAAGACAGTGATAAACGAATCTGCTGCAAACAACGAGCTGCATACACCCCTGTAAACATAATCCGAATTGATCAATCAATTAGTTCCATCCTTATCATGTTTATTGAGGTGTCAACTAGCTGCTGGTGGTTAATCTACGCTACAGTCAAACATGCGGGCACACCTTCCCATTCACTTAAGCAGGAAACTGTTTAGCTTTTGAAATTAACTAGGACTGCAGAAAGTTTTGCAGTATTGCTTGATCTGCAGATTAATGTGTCGATGAAGTGATTGATCGTTTGCTGTGTCAGAAGACAGACTCTACAGTGAGGTCCTTAGGTGTCTGTTGTTCAGTTTGCATTCTGAATTATAAAAATAATAGGTCCAGATAAGATGAGAAAAACATCCTTTGAATTGCTAATCGTTAACTTTTGGAGTGATCAGAACGTTGCCCTGCTCAGATCAGATTAAATCCAACTCAAAACTATAAAAGATCTAGATTAAAAATTAGGTAAAATAAAGACTAAACTTGGCAACAATTCATTTGAACCAGCTTGCTGCAGGTCTTGATTTATTATGGTTACTGTGCTCTGGGTCTTTAAGATAAGTTTCATTGCTCTTGGCCAGCATGATTCATCAATCTCAGAACATAATGAATGTAATTGTTTTTCTTTTGTTGTCAAGGCAACCAGGAATTGGAGCCTGAATGATATCATTTCAGACATCAAATATTATGGGTGTCTTTTCAAGATCAAAACGTGCCCTGATTACTTGAACACACTTTAGTGACAAATTATTTTTTTTGTCATATGCAGCAAAAACTACTGTGGCTCCCAGTGGAGGTGTGTGTTTTTTGGATGCCATCATTCAGTTGATGCAACTATTCCATATTCTGTTGAAAACTCAATCATTTGTCCTTTTAAGAAATTATTTTGGTTGGAAAATAATCTGGCAAAAGTTTAATGGAATATGTCATTTCAGGTTTTACGCTGCACTGCAGCTGTGTAGACTGGAAAAATTCCTACCCCTGAAGGAAGTAACCTTGCAAATACAAAACAGTTTTTTTTTTGGTCATCGCTCTAGCAAAGGATTTTTGCAGCTTTCCAATAACAAAATAACTTCCCCAACTTCTACTTCGAACAAACAATTTCATGAAGGATGTTGGAACACATTCACAAGGTCTTATAATTATGTCTACATTAAAGTATGCAGGATTACCAAAAAGCACAGTGTGGACTCCTTCAAAAATGATCACCCTCAATCATCCTACTATGGTGTGATCTGCCTTTGTTTGCTTGGCTGTTTATCCACCAGATATCCCATAAAGCTGACAGTAGATTTCATTGAAATTATATGTAGGACATCGTGCCATGAAGAGCTGATAAAAGTTTGAGGTATCAGGAATTCGTGATGTTGTACTGATAAGCACAGCTTGAGCCAGATCTGAAAAATAATACAACTTTTTTTCAAAATCAGAAAATATATTTGGATGGGACAATATGTATTGGGTCACGGTAAAGTAACAGACACAACAGTGCTACAAACATGTAACTGAGCTCATGCATATTCATAGTAATTCAGATGGACTTTATGTAAAGTATCTGTGAAGGGTAGGAAGTTATATCCAGTTGCAAAAAAGATTTGGATCTGCCATTATTAATTGACACAATTGTGAACGGATTTTGTTATTTTCGTGCTCTGGTAACTTCACGTTTATTGACAATGGCGTTCCCACTGACGTCTGGCTTTGACAGTATTGTGCGCTGTGTTCAGGGCTTTTGTGGGGGTCAACTACCAGCAATGTCAGTTAGTTGTTTGTTCATCTTCTATATTTGACAAGTCAGGAATGCAGCTCAACAGTCAGCAATACTGTATGTCTTGCTTACTTCCCCTTTGAATGGTGCTTTTACAGATTACTCTGTTGCAGCATGCTTAGCATCATCTGTGGAATTTAAAACCCAACCCTCGATATGGAGTGTGGTTGTTATATGTTGCAATTGCTTGCAGCATTTGTTTGTGTGCTTCCTTCTTTTTGATAGATGAAAGTCTAAGAATTGGGTAAGACTATCTGACTTTTGCAAGAAGTGACAAAGAACAACCATGTCAATTTTGTATTAAAAATGTGTTAAAAACAGCAAACGATGTCTAAAAAAGCATTCTTGTAACCTGTTATGGCCTGTAATGTTTTTCCTTCTCATAGTTAAGCCATCCTTGTCACTCAAATGTTCATTTCTTTGCAGGACTTTGGTGTGTTTACTTCTTCACAAGTGGAGTTGGGTGGCTCAACGAGACATCAGTTTAACACGGTACAAAAATACAGATTATTGTGGGTTTTTTTTTTCATATATGCACCGTTTGTTATGATATATACTGTATTTTAACTCTTTGGCTCTCTTTGTTTTGTCTTTTAAAGTGTTTATATGTGGATTAGGGAGACAAAATATCACACAAGGCCATCTTTCCTGTTCTACCAACCCTCAGTGGTTTGTACGTAGTAACATTACTGTGTTCAGACACAGCAGAATGACATACAGGAAATTGATTTTTCTGAAAGAAATCAGTCTCTGTCTGCTGTAATTGACATGAATCACAGTGATCATTTCCACAAGAATGCTTTTTACATCACTCAGACTTGTAAAAAAAAATCTCATTTTTTCTGGACAAAAACCCCGATAGCTGTTCACCTGCCTTTGCAAAACTGTTGCACAATGACCAAGGGAGAGTTGTTGGAAAATAGAAATATGGGTGTGTGCTCTCATTCCCTCTGATATAGCACAGGATTGGTTTCAACTTAAATGTGCATATGTAGCAGGGCCCACCTTGAGCAAATAGTTTCCTGAAACCTTAAGGAGGATAGAAAGAACAGTTCATCCCTTTCTGATTAGAATCAGCACAAAGCTAAGGATTGTTTTGATGGTTCATGTTCTTTTCCATCGAGCAACAGCAGTTCTTTCACATTCTATCATTCGGCTCATCTGTTTTGCTCATATCGGTTATTATATTGGCTTTTATCTACCAGCAATGTTACCTTTTTGTTTTCTTGTAAATACTACCTCTAATCTGCAGATCATTGTGTGACATGACAGTTTGCTGTAGCAGAGCCCACAAATGGTTAAGAGTTGTTGGCACATCCAGGAGCAGCCAGTGGAGGGAGGAGGCACACCCTCTCTGCAGCTAGATTGTATGCCATCTCTCAGGTTGGGTGTTGGTCTGTCTGCAAAGAGAATAACGAGTGATTCCTCAGTCTGTTTACATGGAAGTGACCTCGCAAAAGCAGATTTCCATGTACAGCAAGTCATGATAAGTAAGAGCAGTCCTAATGATCTGACTGAATGTAGTTGTGCTTTACTGGCTGATCGTACTGAGCATGTAATTTGATATCCAGATGCTTTTTTTTATGTTTCAGTTGCTAAATATTGCAAAGGTAGTGTTTTAATGGCAAATTGTTGATTATTGTTTCCTGTTTATCTTCACTTACATACTGAACAATTATGTTCAGTATGTAACAGTATGTTAACAATTATCCTTCAATGGTTTGAAGGAAATTTTCTGGGACTAAATCATAAATACAAAAGCCCTACAGGTGAGATGCGGGGTGCACCCCGCACACATCGCCAGTACATCCCAGGACACTTCCAAATAATTCTCTTCTAATGTTGCTTCTGTTTTTGGACCTTTTGCTCTCATTATGTGCAGAAAGTTTTGCAGCATAGCTCCACAACCTCTGTGTAACAGTGTGTGTACTCATCCATCCATCCATCCATCCATCTTCCACCGCTTATCCGGAGTCGGGTCGCGGGGGCAGCAGCTTTAACGGGGAGCCCCAAACTTCCCTTTCCCTGGCCACATCCACCATCTGACTGGGGGACCCCAAGGCGTTCCCAGGCCAGTGTTGAGATATAAAACCTCCGCCTGCTCCTGGGTCTGCCCGCAGTGTCTTCCCAGCTGGACGTGCCTGAAACACCTCCCAAGGGAGGCGCCCCGGAGGCATCCGCACCAGATGCCCAAACCACTTCAGCTGACACGAAGGAGCAGCGGCCTACTCTGAGCCCCTCGCGAATAGCAGTGTTTCTCACCCTATCTCTAAGGGAGACACCAGTTACCCGCCTGAGAAAGCCCATTTCCGCTGCTTGTATCCGTGATCTCATTCTTTCAGTCTTGACCTATCGCTCATGACCATATGTGAGGGTAGAAATGAAGATTGAACGGTAGATGGTGAGCTTTGTCTCTCGGCTTAGCATGTAATCAGTCCCTCTTTGTGGCAACAGTGCGGTAAAGCGACTGCAATACTGTATAATACCGTATAGTATTGCAATGTGTGTACTCACTGAAATTAAATATTTCCTGAAGTGCAGGAAATAAAACTGTCTCTTCCTCCTGTCTCTCAGGGACAGCGCCGAACCCATTCTGACAGCGCCACCACAGAAGCAGCAGTGAGGAGCCCAGCTCTCCTGCCAAAGTGTCCGCAGTCTGCTCCAGTGCAAGATTCACCCAGAGCCTGTTTCCCATATCCCTCTACTCAGAACTCCCCCTCCCCCCATCGCCTGAGCTTCATTGGTATCTTCCGTTCTTCAGCCAACTCCTCACCTACGAGCAACAAAATCTTCTCCAGGACCAAGAGAGGTGAGCCAACATGCTGACATTTGCACCCACTCATGATGCCCACTCAGCCCATTGTTGGCGTGGTGACGCTGATCAGTACAGCTGTTAGCTATTTCAAAAGAATCTTACAGAAAGCAAACAGATATGTGAAACTTTACAGTCTCCAGGTATTTTGTTTGTGACAGAACTGACTTGAAAACATGTCAGGCCACATTTTCTGAGTTCTGTGCATAGGAGTTTGAGGTAGCACACATGCAGACATGTCCATGTGATCAAATACATAAATAAGTAATGTGGGTGATTGCTCGACTGACGTAGATATTCTTTCATTATCATTTATCCTCGTATTGATATTAACTTTATGTGGGGAAAAAAAATGCATGCCCATTTTTGCTGTTCTTCATTTACCACTGCAGTTTATGGTTTGGCATTTCATTGATGGATGTAGATATAAACATTTACAATGTCAGAATTATTCATTAATTGACACTGGTAATACTGGTACTGTCAGTCAGACCAGTCAGAAAAAAAGTCTATGAGGAAGGCCAGTGTTGTGCCTTCATTTATTTGGACAACTGATTATTACAAAAGCCTGTTTTACAAGGAAACAGTCCAGGTGGAAGCAGCATCAGTCTACACAACGATGACTCATACATTTTATACTTTTTCTCATTCTACTGTTTCCTCATAGTCAGTTTGGCAGCGACTAACGGAATAGTTCTGCTCGGGCCAGTCCTCCTGAGTCGGCGTGCTCTGTTTCCTCTGGAGAATATTATTGATGGTAACCAAAATAAAACACACCAAACCACACCAACTGCCAATAGTCTTTCTATGCCAGCTGTTCAGGATTTCTAGAGTCTGATGTGGTTTTAGACATTACATCGTCTCAGTTTGCTTCCTCACTAATGATGTGGTTTTAAATGGTTTGGGATCTGCAATAATATCAACAAAAGATTCTCTTTAATGGATGCCACATAGAGACAGAGTGGGCATATTGTCTTTATTTCAGTCAGTGGGATGTCTCTGTAGACACCCTTCTTTCGCCACAAGGGTGTGCTGACTGCATAACCTTGTCTCGGATTAGTCTCGCTGTGTGGAAGATGAGAATTATATAATCATCTAGAAACTTTGATGCATTATTAGCAGTGTTTTCTGTAGAATTCAGTATGCTTATAAACATATCTAGTATACGTTGCATGATGAATGTCATGTGTTTTCTTTTGAGTTTATTTGCAACAGTTGCGCTACATTCTAACTCCCACCAGGTCTAAATATGTCTTCCTATCTGGACATTGTCAGTTTCTCCATGCTGACTGCAACTGTAGCACTTTCATACCCTTATCTGGAAGTGACCAGACTCTCAGTATGTCCTCATACAACCATGCAAGAGAGCATTTCCCTTCCCTCTCTCTCTCTCCGTTGCTAATGTGTGCTGTATGTTGTCTGTAAATAAAGGAACGGCATAGTTTTCAAACTCACCGGATTCACAAAAGGCCTACCTTAAAAGGGAAGAATAATTTTCTGCCCTTCACTTCTCAAGCCTTTTCTTGGCTTTAGCAGTGAGGCTAAGCCAAGAAAAGGAGTTCAACGGCAGAAAATTAAACATTCTCATGGATGTGAAACCCCAGTCTCCGATACAAACTGAAGGAAATGAGATTTTATCAGAAAGATCTAAAGGTAATCACAGAGAGCAGCTCGGGACATTTGAGAAGACTTTCATTAACTGTATCTCAACCTCTCTTTCATATTGTCCCACAGAGGAGAGTGGGATATTTGCATAACACGTTAATTGAGATTTGTGCTGGATATGCTGTGGTTATTATGAGATGCAACTTCTGAGTAGACCAGCAGTTAAGAGCTGAGAAGGTTAGTGGCATTGAATGAAGTCTTTCTGATCAGCTGACTGACCGTGGGACATCCTGCTGCTGCTGTCCGATGGGGGATGGCCTTTGCAGTCTTAAATGTCAGCCCCACTAAAAGTTATAGAGAGGAGACCCCACAAATGATGGCAGTGCAGCCCCCTATTCCAAAGTTTCCTCTCTTTTGTATTTATTAGAAATGACAAGGTTTGTATCAAACACTTTGTGAAGTTATATTATGTGAATAACGAGAGACAGATTTGTGTTTCTCACAGACTTTACTCTGTGGGAAAGGGGGCGGGGTGGGGGGTGGGGGTGGGGGGTGCATACTGAGCCAATCCCTGGTGGAGTCTTCGCAGACTAACCTCCTTTTACAGGCTGCTGACATGCGTGCTATATTAAAGAGACGCCACCCACAGCTGCACCTGACAATTTACAGTGCTGACACTGGTGCAGAGGGGGCCAAAGGCGCTTCAGTCCAAGTTTGCATCACTTGTGAGAGGGGCATTTTTCAACTTGAAGCCATGTGGCATTTATCACTTTGACACTGGTTTTCCGTCCTATAGGACTGTTTTTTTCTGCAGTTTTTTTCTGTCTACAAACAGAAGCAGGTTTCATTGAAAATATGGACTTCAGCTTCATGGAATGTAAAAAGTACTTTGTGTCTTGGTGAAGAAGACAAAATTTTTCATTTTATTTCTCATCTATCATTGACAGAAAACGATTTTTGATTTTTATCAAATACAAATGATCTGTTTCCTTGACGACCGCACGGCTTTAAAGACGATCATTTCTCCAGTTCTGTGGACTTTCAGTGTTTAACTTCTCTACAATTTCAAATAAAGTGACTCTCACTCAGGACAGGTTTTAAAATATATTTGTGCTGCTATCGTGATGTGGATGGTCATGGTCAAACTTAGTTTTGAACCAAGAACCCACCGCTTCCCATGAAGAGGTTTGGCAGCTTGAGGAGGAGCAAGAAGCGAAAGGAGCAAGATGGATTAGGAGGGAGTCATCAATCTGAGATGACATGTCTGCCTGGTAATGTGATGCATCCTTCACCCTCCCCATAACCCCTTCAGTCAGGACTTAAAATCTAGTGAATGCAACAAAATCCTTTTATTGACATATTCTGAAAGCTGTAAGATTGTGTATTCTAAACTTCACTATTTCTACATTAATGTTACGGTTGATTGTGCTTAAGGTGGCATCTGGTAATTTAATTGTTGTAGTTGTGTTATCCACAGCTGAGTGTGTGACAAAGTATTTTGCATAGTTACATGCACCAGGGAAATATGTTTTATTTTCATTTAGATTGAACCTGTCACTGTGCCAGCTTAATATCCTGTAGGTCAAATTACCCTACAAGAGTCACTTCAGATCAGTTTAATACAGTTAGGTATAAGTTAATACTACCTCATGAAGCCCTCGGGTGCCCTGCGTGGAGCTCTAGTGGCACCGACGCTCCTGATTTAGAGCCAGTTGGCCCTCGATGGAGTAGTAGGTGATAGGAGCAGAGTCCTGCCATAATGGTGCACAACATTGTCTGAAACACACTTCCTGTGTTTCAGATTAGAGATGTTCACCACACCCTTTCAGTAACCTGACTGCTTGAGAAAATTTCAGACGTTGCAAGTTTGTTTAACACCACTGTTGTTCACCATCACTGACTTTCAGACTGTTCCACAATCCACACACTAGCTTTAACCGCTGTACCTACACAGGCAAGAGCATCATTCATTACTCCTCTGTGATTCATTCATGTAACACAGCAGCACGTCCATCAGATTTGTAGCTTTATTATTTTCACGTAAACGAATGAGGCTCATGTTGCTCCCAGAGCTGCAACTGTACTTGACTGAATTCACCCCATCAACTCTTCATCCATAAAACCAGATCCTCCTGAGGATCTGGTTTTATGGATGTTAAGCTGACACAGCGTGCAGTAAATTGCAATGAAGCAACACTGTGCGATTTATTTATATATTTAAATATCATTGGAATCGGTGTTGCACCTCATCTTCACTTCTGTTGTATTGTTATTATTTCTTGGAAGTAAATGTTCATTTGTTTAAAGACAAGTATCACTAAATACTTCATTTTACTCAAATCGTTCAGGCTTTTCTTGTCTGTCAACTAGCAGTGACTATTTTGATTGATACAGGGGTGGTTCTAGTTTCAGACTTTTGGAAGCTCAATCCCCCCGAGGTGGGACAGTTGTTTATGACTGCAGAACTGAACTGACTAAGAGAGTTTGACAAAAAATTAACATGACAGAGAATTGTGCCAACAACATTCTGGTACATAAAACATTATTCATTTCATCACTTACATTTTGTCTTCCTTTCTCATATCTTTATTTTATTTTAAGATCCTGTTTCTTAATTAAGTTTTCTTATTTTTATTGACTCATTTTCTAAGTATGTTTATGTGTACTCTTTCTTAAACATTGAAGACGTAAGTATTCATCAATGATACTGTAATGACAATCCATTAACATCACTAAATGTACACGTTTAGACCGGCACACAATCATCACTTAAAGGCAAGATCAAAATAAAATAAAGGTAATCAGTCCATTTGTTAGAACTTTTTGAGTCAAATGAGTTCCACTGCCTGTTGCAGGCAGACCGAAAGGGATTTTTAGACCTATTGAAATCCAGGTGCTTGAATCTTGTATAAAACATACAGATGGCCTTTTTCCAATGCTTGACACCAACATTCACATATTTCTTTGGATTTCTTCCATTCAGATAGTTGCATAATTTAGAGAGGCCTGAGTATTATGCTAAGAATAGATTGCCTTACAATTAATGCTTCACATGTTTTTTAATGCATGCAAAGTAATACGGGGCCGCTTCTATCAATTTCCTGCTTTCTCTGTGGCATCTAGCTGTACCCTGTTCATTAGGCTATGAGGAGGGCTCCCAACCCTGCTGTTATCTCCTCCTGAGGAATGTGCCACAGCAGCGTGGCTAAAATAAGAAGGCTACACAGCGGAAGCTGGGTGCACCAGAGAGCTGGGGCATGCCAATTGAATGTCAAGAGATAGTGTGGAGTGCAGTCAGACACTACAAAGAAAGTCACTCCACATGAGGCTTTGTCTTATGAAAAATGTCTCCAGATGGGCTTTAAATTCCCTTTGAGAAGGTATTTTTATTGCAGAGGAAATTAAACACCATGATTCAAAATATTAACTGAGATACTTCTGCCCTCTTTGTTTTAATAAAATATAGATAATAATAATAATAATAATAACAATAATAATAATCCTTTATTGTCCCACAGTGGGGAAATTTGTGCGATCGTGCGACCTGGTGATGTGAGCCACTTGGTCCATATCACCCATATCTTTGACTGGCCTCAGAAGTATGTCAGCGGTGTGCAGCCAGGACAGCATGCATGATTGTCACATGTCATCTTACGAAAGTGATGTCTTATGTGAGAGAGCACATGAACGACCATGAATGGCCATCATGTGACTTTCACCTTCAAGTGTACACTGCTGCTGCGTCACAGACTCTTACATTAGAGCCAGGTTCAAACATGGCTGCTGAATTAAATAAATGACTGGGAGATTTTCAAAAATATAAAACGCAAAAGTAGCATAGCATAATGATCCGATTTTGGTTGCTTTTAGTCGATTCGTTGGGTTAATGTGAGGTTTGGCAATCCATCAACACCATGTTGTCAAGGAATATGCTACAGGAATAATTCTAGCGTAGATTTGTGATAAGATGGAATAACTTACCTAATTATTTAAAAAGAAAGTTATTAAAAGAAAAAAGAGGATTTCATTTACTTTAAAATACACAGTTTGAAAAATAAAAATAAATAATAATAATATTAAATCTAATCATGATTAAATAAGCAACTCAATTATCTATTATATTTTCTAAAATATAAAACTTTACAGTACTGTACTTGTTTTGAGGGTTGATATCATTTTTTAAAAACAATTTCTCGTTAATACTTTAAAGACATGGACAAATTTACTGCAATAAAAAACTTAATGAGCCTGGAGATTTGCGTCAATTTGCCTTCTGTTCTCATGAGGGATTCAGTTTGCCTCTTTGTGAGATGAATCTGTAACGTAAAGCATAGAAACTAAGACCATGTCCACACGTAGCCGCATAAATGTGTTGATCAACACGTTTATAAGCATAACAACTCCGGCAGCAACGAGCGAGGACCGAGACATGAGGACAGTCTCACGCCATTCCTCCTGGAGGACAACCTCCATCTCAAAGTTCTCCTGAGAACTGACAGTGCGACTCGGTCTGACCCAAAACTGGTGTCAGCGCCTTTACCGAGAAACATGAACGGATGAATGAACGAATGAATAATGAATGAATGAATGAAGTTTATTGCCCTAATACATAAAACACGATTCCAAAGATAACGAGATGATGACAAGGTGCATTTGTAACAAAAAAAACCCAACAAAAATAGAGACGGGGCAATTAAGAAATATATGCAATAAATAACCTTTAGGACTCTAATAGCGAAAAAACAGACAAACACGTATTCAAGTTCCAAACATGTTTTCCACATGTTTTTCACATGGAGCGTTTATCTGTCGGACCTTGATCTGTGCTCAATGTGCAGAAGCAACACTTTGAAACAACAAGATGGCTAAAAACACCTGGATAACTGTTACCACCAACATGGTTTTAACAATGTCCATTCTGCTTTATGTGTAGTCATGGGTCACACACAGGTCACAGCAGATTTTGTCGCAGGCAAGACGTGTCAAGACAGAAAACTCCGGTTATAGCTGTCCACACAATAACACATATCCGGTGGTTTCAAAAATCCTTGTTTATGTGATGGATATATGTGTTGTTGTGTGGACGATAGGCTTAACCGTAGGAAAAAAGATGCATTTTCAAAAATACCCAGCTGAAGGCACACTATTGGAAAGGGTGGCCGTTCAACTCGACCACCACACCGTTCTGAATGAGGTCAAATCATGGACATGAGGTGAAAACACCTGTGCAGGTGGTCGTAACCTTAAAATGCGTGACACGGTTCTCCTTTTTCCACACTGATCATAAGGCCGTGAAAGAAAGAAACAGACAAACAAACACCCAACTGTCAAGCATGTTTATCAATGCGTCTTTGACGAGGAGCTGTTATACGTCAGAAAATAGCCAGTTTTAACGCCATCCATTCTGTGTGTACATGTAGACACGGGTCACACACACTAACATCACAGCGGGTTTCATCACAGGGAGACGACCCCAGACAGAAAAAGTTTCGGTTACAGCGTCTACGCGACAACGCAGACAGAAAGGCATAACCACAACAAAACACCTCTCTGCCTGATGCCTTATGCCATTTTGTTCTCGTGATTCCGTCTGGCAGATGCGCCGTGATTGGTTGGGCGTGTGACAGCGTGAGATTTTCAAATGAGCTTAGTCAAATACTATGTAGGTGGAGAGATATGTGTTATGATATCTAACGCATAGCTTTTCTTTAATTCACTGTAAACTACAGGGCTCAGCACACCACCCACCACCCCAACTCAGTCATCCAGCCAACCTGTGTTCCCCCAGGAGGCCCAGATGAGCAAACGCACCGCAGAACACCTTGAGTCGAGCTCCCGACCCCGCCTGCTCTCTGCACCTCTAGACACAGGACAGCGCCTCAGCTTCCCTTCAGCTAAACCCCCAATCCCTTCCTCAGCACCAGTGCCATTATATTCTACCTCACAACAAGTAAGTCATGCCATTTAAAGTTTAATACTCTCTATTTATAAAACGATCCTCCTGTTTGTTCGCTTTGGGATGGTTCGATTACTGCTTATGAACTTGATAACAGAATAATGTGGATGTGGCTCAGTCAGATCAATACAAGCTCACGTTTTGTCTGTTCGAAACTGCAGCTAAAGACGTTTTAAAACTACCTCTCACAGTTGTAGCCTTAGGAGAGAGTTCACAAGCAAAGGCTGTGAAGTGCTCGGGGTGGAGAAATCACATTCACTTGTGAATTCCTAGAACAAGTGAAGCATTGCTTTTGCTCCACAATAAGACTGTATATGTGTAATTTTGCAACCATTGGATATCATGTAAAATCACACTTTCTGAAAAAGCTGCTAAATATCGCACCAGTCACAAGATGCTTAACCTAACAACTATGTTGACAAAACAGAGAGGTGTTATTTCTATGTGCCATAGGCTGTTTAACTCGGCATCATGAGTTGAAATGTACACGAAGCATAAGAAAGGGCCGTGTTGAGCTATTTGTTCTGTCAGTAGCAGAATGGACGGTGTAAATGTTGTATGAACACTGAGGCTTTATGTCATTTTTGAACGTAGGGCTACTGCATAGCTGATTCGCAGCAGACAGACCTGAGATGTAGCCAAAGGTTTTCATGTCTCGGGTTATCATTGCGCATTTTATTTAGAACTCACCACAGTCTGAGTCATGGTGCGACAGCAGATTTACCATAGTTTGTGAAGAATTACTCCTTGTGTCCCTTTAAAGATTAGGGAAGGGAATTATCTGGTCTGCCTTGGACTTGTCTGTTCAAAATGATTCATGGATTCAAGCCGGAGAAGACAAATCAATATTTCATTAACGACATTGTATGGAGTGGATAATAACACCCAAGGACTCATGACTGAGGCTAAAGAGCTTTGAGACAGTGCCAGTAACCTTTATGTACCCCCCCTGCACCACCACTACCACCACCAACCTGAATCATGCTTTAAGAGCAGATTACAAAATAATCCCCTGATGCTGCAGAACTCTACTTGCCAAATCCAATTTCCTTACTAGAATGGATTTGTATGTGTTGGCATCCTTGGAGTTTGCTTTCACACACCGGAGATGT
Source organism: Antennarius maculatus (assembly GCA_013358685.1). Classification (NCBI taxonomy): domain Eukaryota; kingdom Metazoa; phylum Chordata; class Actinopteri; order Lophiiformes; family Antennariidae; genus Antennarius; species Antennarius maculatus. Next base: position 5,547,720 of record CM023619.1, on the reverse strand, counting down.
TTTTCTTGTGGGATGACGGGGGACTGTTCGGCGTGGTGCAGGTTAGCAGACTTCACCGTACTGCCGCAGTGGCGTGCTGTGGTCAAACAATCACATCACATATCATCTCATGTCCGGTGGGTGTTTGAGAGAACGCCGGGATCCCTACTGCAGCAGATGGATCTGGACTTTTTTTTTTTGTTGTTTGGGGGGGGGGGCAGTCTAATAATAATGTCCCACTGGAGTAGAAGCCCCACAACACGGGCGTGTATCGCGTTCCCTTTTATATTTAGCAATTTAGCGGACCTGGAGGAGGAGCTTCGTGCGATCGGTAAAACGTGGGTGTTTCACGACGTATTTTTACGCACCGCGTTCAGTGTGACCACAGTCTGCTGTGGGGGAAGTCGCTACACCCTGCTGCTCACTCACAATTGAGGCGCAAAGTTTTCACATACGTTGCGGGTTTTGCTGCACATCTTGACGAAAAACTTGTGGATTCTTCCTCGCACAGGTCTACGGTCTATTCGAAGGTATGCTGGAGAAACTTGACGATGACGGTGAGTGATCAACACGACGCGATTACTAATTCATATGAACTCCACAGAATCAGGATGTCACAGATATCGGAGGACCATTTAGATCCGACCATCCATCCCGTCCGGAACCCTTCGACTGCTTTCTAATAATAACAGCCATTCATCTAATATGTATGTTATTTATGCCAATAAGCATTTATTGCTGCACTATCAATGAAATTAAATGATGATACCAGTGAAATGCTGTCTGTTTTAAAGTTTAGGGCTTACAGCAAATGAGTAACGTAAATATATTATTTGAAACATCCAGAAAGGAAGAACCTTGTTTAAAATACATTTAAATAAAAAGTCTGTAAAACTGTCAAAAATCAAACTCTCATCACAAGTACCTGCTACACCAGTAATCTCATTTATGATGATAAATTGTGCATTAGTTTTATTTTGGGGTGCATTGATTAACTTTCCTTATGTTATAACGCCATATAAAATATCAATCAGCAGTTTTTTTTATTTCCTATACCCATTTGTGTTCTTTCATTGTTTTCCTGCTGGGTGCATTCAATGCTGAGCTTTAATTACCCTTAAAATGGAGTACTAATGTGGCTGTTAGTGGTACAGGTTCATAATGGTTGTTTAGGCTCTCAGAGTGCATTTTGTTTTGTTTCCATCGTATATTTCCTGTGAGATGTCTCCTTCCTCGAAAAAAAAATTCCCTGCTCTTGTCCTCCTTCAGCTGCTGAACCTGAGAGTGATATTTACATGCGTTTTATGAAATCCCACAAGTGCTATGACATTGTACCCACAAGTTCTAAGCTGGTCGTGTTCGACACGGCACTCCAGGTCAGTACTTTTAATTCTCTTTTGCCTGTCTACAAACCATTATACGATACTGAGTTTGCCTGAGAACCAAACATCTCACCCGGGTTTAATGTTTGATAAAATAAACCTCTTGGTTTGTGGAATTTGTCATAAAAGGGTTAAACAGTAATCGTGGGGAGGTCTGATGTCTTTGATGTGTAGATCTTTAACCACAAAATCCACTAAAACTAAACATTGAGAAGCCTTGTCTAAAGAAAATACAAATAGAGCCACAGATCAGAGTACATTCACTAAAATCCATCACAGGTGGCTCAGCTGCTTATAAGAACAAGACAGCGTCATCAGGTGATGATGACGGATGCAATCAAAGTGTTGGCAGAGTCGCTTCACAGAAAGAATAGTGTTCAATTCCTGGTCCAGAATCTTTCTGCCGGTCTCCACTGGCTCATTATCATGAACATTTTTGTTAGCTTAGTTCTTCCATCAGTTCCTTTTACCAGGACTCTGACTTGAGATTGGCTTTACTTATGGACTTAGTGAAAGAGAACATGAGGGTAATCGGTGTGAGAGAAAAGGATGCAGTAGACGGGGTTAGATGGAGGCAGTTGACTCGCTGTGGCGACCCCTGAAGGGAAAAGCCAAAAGGAAGAGAAGATTTTAATTGTATTTCCCCAAATTGTTTTCCTCATCAACTATGGTCTTTCATTTTTTATCATTGGTATGTAATTCTTTTTTATCAAATTATGATTTTTTTCTTTTGTTTCTGTTGCTTGGCAGGTTAAGAAAGCATTCTTTGCCTTGGTAGCGAATGGTGTTCGAGCTGCTCCACTATGGGACACAGAGAAGCAAAGCTTTGTGGGTAAGAACTCCAAACCAAATAGAATTGGCTTTAAGGCCTTTTTTATGTCTTTTTTTTCATTGATAGTAAAATAATAAATTATGTTATGTGATGACTTTAGAATAGTTGTCATGGAAACTGGTGTTGTCTTTTAGGGTTTGGTCATTTGAGAGACAAAGCCTTACAATATGATGTAAAGATTGCAGAAGAAAGATGTTTAGCTGTTGCTCTAAATCACTGGAGCACTTTGTTGAGATCACGGCATGTTGTCTCCATTTTTTTAGTCCATTTTGTTTGTGCGGAGAAACAAAGTGTCCTTCCTGCTCCGGAGTGAACACAGAGGAAACTCTGTACTGATCATGATTCTATCTCTATAGCTCCTATAAACCATGAAGCACAACAACAACTCTTGTGTATCAGTCTGTTCTCAAAGACAGACAAAGGTGATGTACCATTTAAAAAAAACAAGAACCAAGGCAGGTTGAGACTGCAACATCTACAAAGGGTAGATCAGGGTACCCCTGAAAGTAGTACCTGACAAGTGCATAGCTTTGACCTTTCAGGGTAGGTCAAAGCTATGCACTAGCTTTGACCATACAGTCAACCCTCGGTTTTCGAACGCTTCTGTTCTCAACCAATTCGGTTTTCGACCAGAAAATCCGAGAATTTTACGTCTCTGAACTCGACCAAAATTCGACTTTCGACCAAACCCAAAGAAGCCGAGCGTAACTGAACGCGACTCACTCGGGAGCCGAGCGAACTCGAATTCCCAGGATGCTTCCTCCGTTGCGCATTCGTGTTCAAAGTTTGATAGGATATATTTTATTAAAATAAAACACAATGTCTATTTTTACCCTTTTTTATTCATGGTAAACACTATACAGTGCAGTTTATGGTGTAAAATAGTTTAAAAAAAACTTGGAAAAAGTTGTTTTTTTAGAATTGGAACGGATTAAAATTATTTACATGAATTATAATGGGAAAAATAGTTTCGGATTTCGAACAACTCGCTTTTCGAACAGCCTTCTGGAATGGATTATGTTTGAAAACCGAGGGTTGACTGTATATCAAAGCTAGTGCATAGGTAGATCAAAGTACAAACTTTGATCTATGGTCTTACTCACTTTGGCCTTCTCCCTCGTCTTTCTGTCTTATTTTATCTATTTTATATTTCTATCCTGAGTGTACAAAAGTTGAAATTTGACCTTGATCTAATTTTGTCAAGGTCATCATCTCATTTTCATCCCCTTTTCTGCCCGAGCAATCTGCTTTTTGTTTCATCTTTCTTTCTGCAATGGTTGCAAAGATATTTGGTGGACAAACGAATGAACACTGAATTACAATACATCACCGCTTTGAAGTGGGATTGTCCTCTTCTTCTTTCGGCTTTTCCCGTCAGGGGCAGCTACAGTTGCCTCCATCTAACCCTGTCCTCTGCATCGTCTTCACTCACACCAACTACTTTCATGTCCTCTTTCACTACATCCATAAACCTCCTTTCTGGTCTTCCTCTAGGCCTCTTGCCTGGCAGTTCAAAACTCAGCATCCTTCTGCCAATATATTCACTATCTCTCCTCTGGACATGTCCAAACCATCTCAGTCTGGCCTCTCTGACTTTATCTCCAAAACCTCTAACATGTGCTGTCCCTCTGATGTACTCATTCCTGATCCTATCCTTCCTAGTCACTCCCAAAGAGAACCTCAGCATCTTCATCTCTGCTACCTCCAGCTCTGTCTCCTGTCTTTTCCTCAGTGACACTGTCTCTAGACCAAACAACATCGCTGGTCTCACCACACTTTTGTACACCTTTCCTTTCATTTTAGCTGAAACTCGTCTATAACACATCACACCTGACAGTTTTCTCAACCTGTTCCATCCTGCCTGTACACACTTCTTCACCTCTTTTCCACACTCTTCATTGCTCTGGACTGAAATCCTCCACCTTCTTGATCTCTTCTCCCTGTGACCTCACTCTTCCACTTGGGGCCCTCTCATTCACACACATGTACTCTGTCTTACCTTCATTTCTCTCCTTCCCAGGACAATCTTCCAACTCTCTAGCTTCTCCTCCACCTGTTCCCTGCTCTCACTGCAGATCACAATGTCATCTGCAAACATTATAGTCCATGGAGATTCCTGTATAACCTCGTCTGTCAGCCTGTAGCGAACAAGAAGGGGCTCAGAGCTGATCCCTGATGCAGTCCCGCCTCCACCTTGAACTCCTCTGTCACACCTACAGCACACCTCACCACTGTCTTACAGTCCTCATACATGTCCTGCATCGCTCTAACGTACAGTGCCTTGTGAAAGTATTGGCTCCCCAAAAACTTTTTGACATTTTGCCACATTTCAGGCTTCAAACTTAAAGATAACAAACTGAAAATAATTTTTAAGAATCAACAACATGTGAGACACAATCGTGAAGTTGAACCAAATTTATGGCATGTGGAACAGGGTACTCTGGTCAGATGAGACCAAAATTGAACTTTTTGGTCTGAATGCGAAAAGTTACGTTTGGCGTAAGAGTAACACTGCACACACCATCTCCACTGTCAAACATGGTGGTGGCAGCATCATGCTCTGGGGTTGCTTTTCTTCAGCAGGGACTGGGAAGATTGTGAGAGTTGATGGGAAGATGAATGGAGCCAAATACAGGGTGAATCTGGCAGAAAATCTGTTGGAGTCTGCAAAAGACCTGAGGATGGGGGCGGAGGTTCACCTTCCAACAGGACAATGATCCTAAACGTAAATCCAAATCTACAATGGAATGTTTTAAAACCAACCATATAAAGGTGTTAGAATGGCCAAGCCGAAGTCCAGACCTCAATCCAAGTGTGCATCTGTGCAAAGATCTAAAAATTGCTGTGCACAAACAATCTCCATCAAACATTAAGGAACTTAAGCGGTTTTGTAAGGAAGAATGGATAAATTTCTGTCTCAAGATGTGTAAAACTTATAGAGACATACCCAAAAACATTTGTGGATGTGATCGCAGCAAAAGGAGGTTGTACAAAGTATTAACTCAAAGGGGGCAATACTTTTGCTCGTCCTACTTTTCAGTTTTTTATCTGTAAACACAATATAAAATGTTGAATAAATTTGGTTCCACTTCACGATTGTGTCTCATATGTTGTTGATTCTTAAACAACATTTTCAATTTGTTATCTTTAAGTTTGAAGCCTGAATTGTAGCAAAATGTCAGTAAGTACTTGGGGGGCCAATACTTTTGCAAAGCACTGTACTTCTCTGCCACTCCAGACTTCCTCATACAATATCACAGTTCCTCTCTGGGGACCCTGTCATAAGCTTTCTCCAGATCTACAAAAATACAACGCAGCTCTCTCTGGCCTTCTCTGTACTTCTCTATCAACATCTTCAAATCAAATACTGCATCTGCAGTATTCTTTTTTGGCGTGAAACCATACTACTGCTCACAAATGCTCACTTCTGCCTTTAGTCTAGCTTCAACTACTCTTTCTATAACTTCATTGTATGGCTCATCAGCTCTCCTCTTTGAGGCAGGATGTAACAAATAAATACACAATTTGTGTGGAAGCCAAACTGGCTGCGAGTTATCTTTGTTGTGCTTATTTTTATGTGTGGGCTTCAGTGCAAGCCAGCGTGTGATGAATAATAAATGCATAGTGTGAAGATGGGGGGTGGAAGGGGCGTTGGAAGGGGTGTGGGGTGTCAGTGATGTATTGTTTGGATCACACCCTTAAGCACTGTCTTTTCTTTCTTAGCATGTTTGCAGGCATGGTGGACTGTGTGATGTGCGCTGTAGACTCTCAAGTGTTTAATGGTCTGTTTTCTCACAGGAATGCTGACCATCACAGATTTTATTATTATACTGCACAGATACTATAAGTCACCGATGGTAGGTCCATTTCAAGAGCTTGCAATAGATTTGCCTCTCATACGGGATGCCTGTTCTCAAAACCTCCTGTGTATATTTCAGGTGCAAATTTACGAATTAGAGGAACATAAGCTGGAAACGTGGAGAGGTTAGTGTATTATATTATATTATCTTATTTTTGAAGCATGCACAATTGAGATTAAGACTTGAGCTCTGCTCTACAAGCAGAATATAAAATATTTGTGTTTGTGTTTTTCTTAATGCAGAGGTTTACCTTCCAACTGCATTCAAACCTCTGGTGAACATATCGCCTGATGCGAGGTACATTGTCCGACCATAAATAATGCAAATTTCTGTTCTCACACATTTGTTTTTATGTCGATAGATTCTATCATGCTTCTCGTAACTCCCTGGACATTGTGTATGTTGTGTTGCAGCCTGTTTGATGCAGTCTATACCCTCATCAAAAATAAAATTCACCGCCTGCCTGTCATTGACCCTGTCACAGGGAATGCACTTTATATTCTCACACACAAGAGGATTCTCAAGTTCCTCCAGCTCTTTGTGAGTCTAATATGATCTCCATCGGTTTTTCTATAAATGGGTGTTTGGTCTTTGCAGCGTTTTAATCTACATAATGGATGTTTTTGATTCAGATGAAAGCTTAGTCCTTTTTTTTTTTCTATTGTCTGCTCCCACCTAGTGGTCAATGTGGACATTAACAAAATGTCACAAGGGAAGTGATCACACTGAGCCTATCCCTTCCTTGTTGTGTGTGTGTGTGTCTGTGTATGCCTGCATGCGTGTGTGTGTGTGTGTGCGTTCTCCAGATGTGTGAAATGCCAAAGCCAGCGTTCATGAAGCAGACTCTTGGAGAGCTGGGTATTGGTACATACCGCGACATCGCCTTCATCCATCCGGATACGCCCATTATTAAAGCACTTAATATCTTTGTGGAGAGACGAGTGTCTGCCCTTCCTGTGGTAGATGAGTCTGGTAAGATCATAATTTGTGTATTGACAATATTTAGTAATAAATTAAATGAGAATACTAATTAAGATGAATTATGATACTGAATTTATTTATGATCCATTACAGGAAAAGTTGTGAATATTTACTCCAAGTTTGACGTGATTGTAAGTTGGTTAAATATCAAATGTTGTAAGTTTAACAGCTCTGCGATTCTTTGTTTCTACATTTTCAAATGTTCTTCATCTGTATACGTGTAGAATTTGGCTGCTGAGAAGACCTACAACAACCTGGACATCACGGTGACACAGGCTCTGAAGCATCGGTCTCAGTACTTTGAAGGAGTCATGAAGTGCCACAAAATGGAAACAATGGAGACCATTGTCGACAGAATAGTCAAAGCTGAAGTGAGATTTTAGAAACCTATGTTGTATGCATTATTAGTTACTGACAGATAACTTTATGATCTGGGTCTTGCTTTCTTTTTTTTTATCCAAGGTGCATCGGTTGGTAGTGGTGGACGAACGCTCCAACATTGAGGGCATTGTCTCCCTGTCGGATATTCTTCAGGCTTTGGTGCTCAGCCCTGCAGGTATAAACGCTCAGCATCGCTAGCCTCACCTCCCCTTCCGTCCCGGACCCTGAGTTCCCTCCCCACCCAGCCTCTAACCTTGTCCTGGGTAGGCAACGCACCTTTTTTTTTTCTCCTGGTTGGTTGTGGCCTGTAGCTGCCTGTAAGGTGGAATGGTGCTTGGCGTCCTGTTATTCCTGCTGAATGCTCCGGTGTTGTATGGGTATCTGGGTCAGGATCAAGAGGCTCTGATTTTCAGCAGTTATAAATTTGTAAATGAGCAGCATTCGTCTTTTGTTGCCAGCAGATTGAGGGAAGTTATAAATGACTGCTGATATCTGACAGGTGACAGTGATGCAGAGAAAGCAAACTGAACCTAGATTTAGAATGTCAGTATTCTGAATCTAACGAGTTTACTGCAGTATAGAAGTCTGATGGAGTGGTCGCCCTGAACAATTGCTTACCTGATGCGCCTCATCAAAGTCATTTGAAGATCAAAATCAGAACCTGGCGAGTGACAGACCTGGGTGGTGAAATTCACACGTTCGAAATGGGGAACAGACAATGTGCTCCAATTATAGGGTAAATCTCTGGTGTGAAAAGAAATCAAAATTCTGAACCTCAGCTTCCAGAGTTTATCCCAGCTGTTGGATGAACTTTTTTAGCTCAGTCCACTGTGTTTTAGACTGGGGACAGGAAGGTTGTTGGGGTCAAGACCTGTGTGGGCCAAAACATTTGAAGTATGAGCCAGCAGTGGAACATGTTGGTTCACCTCCTGAGTACTGCCACAGTGCCCCTGAGCAAGGCAACCCCCCCCTACAAGCTGCTTACTTGGGCGCACCACAAAGTAGCTGCCTGTCGCTCTTGTCTCCCACTGTATAAAATTCCATACAGACCCCTCGTGTGTGTGTTGCTTCAGGGGCCTGTACATACGCACACACACACACACACACACACACACACACACACACACACACACACACACACACACACACACACACACACACACACACACACACACACACACACACATATGCATGTTCAAAAATACATATATAGTGAAAGTGAAAAGAAATTTCTCACAGGCAACAATAAAGTGTATTTCATCTTCCTCTCTTCCTGCCCTAGCTCTGATGGTGAACTTGTGGCACAAGGTCATAAGTAACAATAATAATGGTACAAAATAAGATTACTCATTAGTTATTCTCCACCACATGTGCATTAGACTCTATATGACTCTTTTACTAAATGCATGTAGGGTTGCTCTTCTCTGGTGGATCGTGCAGTCAAGGACATACACGCAACACGCTGACTGCTTTGTCTAATTTTATAGTGTGATTCTGCAAAAGTACTTATTTTCAGTCCGCTCCCTGTCATGTGACACACAAACATGATTGTATCTGTACGGTTATCCACTGCATAATTATAGTAATTTGAAGATGTGTCCAGCACTATTTTAGTTATGTGTGCAGCTAGCACTCAGGTGGACTTCATTTATAAAACCAGTGAAATGTTCATTTATGGAAATAATCAGTGGATGGTCAGTGTGTTCCAATTTGTCTTTCTAAACGGTTTACCATGTTCTCGAAGACCTAGATGGAATTTTCAGCGCAGTGACACACTGCAGCAAGTCATGCTACGCTTAGGGATCAGAACACTAATGCTGTCGAACTATCTCAATCTCTCTCTGTCCTCCTCCTCCACAGATACCTGTAAGGAGGAGAACCTGGTGGAGTGAGAGGAGTCAGCAGCAGTGGAGCTGTGGAGTAAAAATGCTTGGAGGTTGAGGTAGGCAGCGTGAGACTGAGCGGTCAGTCTGAAGCTCCCAGAGTCGTCTGCAATGGATACATTATAGAAACCAAAGATCTAGAATGAAGTTTCTGCACTGAAGAGGGATTTTTTTCTTCATTTTTTTAAAAATCTAAACACACATACACACACAAATACTCATATGCAAAGATGTATTATAATCATCCATGGAGAAAGTAGGAATGTGGACAAATGAATGGGGCTTCAGGATTGTGTTCATGATCGTGCTAATGTCATCAGGCACCTTTTAGTCACAATAATTTTTTTAGACTTCATGTCATCACCTGAAGGAAATTGTTTTTTCCTCACTGTTCAGTATGAAAAAGTGTTTAAAATATTCACAGATCGCGCTAATTTAGTAGCCAAGTTACACTCTACCTATACCAATGTTCCCAAACCTTTCTCGTCAGATAGTGTTTTAACGGACCGTCTTTTAAGGTGTCACGGATAAATACAATAAAATAAAAGGGTACAACCAGCATAAAAACTGGGTTTTTTTCAGCTTTGCTTTTCTTTGAAGTCATACATTCTTCTTGTCTCCTCACTGACACTTTTACCCTGCACAAAGAAATTTTCCCGAGATGTTTGTGGCAAACTGTGGTATTTAGCATTGGAATCTAGCCTTGCCAGATTACAGTAAATCTTTTATTCAAATGGTAGATTGTAAAGGTCGTTTTATGACCTCAGTTTTGGTACAACAATATGGAGATAAAATGAATCCAATAGCGAATGCCTCATCTAAATTGGACAAGTGTAGCATGTGCATTGCCACACTGTGTTAAAGTAGTCATTGCAGCATCCATGGCTGTAGAAACGAGCGCTACGATAGTCTTGTTTCATCATTTGATTTTGAGGGTACCACATGCTGTCTCTGCTCTGTTCCTGCAGACTAATATGACATCTTTAACACCTGAAAGACATCTGTCTTGTGTGGCAACATTGTTATCTTAACCTCATCTGACTATAGAAAGGTGCACAACGTTAAATCTAGCTACATTGTCACCGCTTCCTGAAAACAGTTTGATTTTTTGTTCGCTTTGCCAGTTAGCGGTCCTGTATTCTGTGTTGCCTTCTGGATCGGCCCCTTTTAGAAGGTAGCCATGTTCCCGAGACAAGCATCTTGACATGCATCAAGAGTGACTCAAGGACAGATGTGGCAGAGAGAATCTGGTAATTATCCAAAAAAAACCATTGTTTAGAATCAAATTATAAACCAGACAGAAATAATATATTTTGTGTATTCTTTCTGTGCGGCCCAATACCAATTGACCCATGTACCAGTCCGTGACCTGGGGGTTGGGGACCACTGATATGACAATTTTATGACTGTGTTTAATAAAGCTGTTTTTAGTGCCAATATGAGACTCGTACCTAATCTTTATTGGTGCCTTTCATGTAATTTGACTCAGTATTGTTATATGAATGTGATTTCTTTGGGGGCCTTTTAAAATGTGAATATTTAAATGGTTAATTATGGTAATCAAATTCTGCTTTCATTTCTTATTTGGCTTTATTTGTGTATTTTTTTTATCCAAACCTAAACAGAAAATATTAAATATTGTCATCAAAATCTTTTCAGCAAATACATGAGCAGTGGTCAGAACAAAATACAATGGTACTTAAATAAGGGCTCCGTCCACCCAGAACTATGAGTGAATAATTTTATTAATTTTTACAGCAGTACTGATAAAAGAGTTACCGTGACTTGAGGATTACTTTAGGTATTACAAGACCAGAAAATGTCTTTTTAGATATTCAGAAAACCTTTGTACATTTATTTTCAGTTAAGATGCTTCAGATAATGTTGCTCACAAAAATGCAAATCTCATCGCTGGCTGAACTGGACCCATCTCCATCTCTTGAGTGTAAATACAGTCGTTCACAGAACGCATCACAAAGCTTTATTTTTATGATTGTATTCACATGTTTAGGGAGACTGCAGATGTAACATTATTTTTGTAAATATATCTGGCAATATGTCCTGTTCAAAGAGACTATTCAGATTAACATGTACTGTAAATGTGCAAGCATGAGAAACTGCACTTCAGCACTATGAATATTCTTTGTTTTCCTTTTTTCTATTTTTCTGACTGCAGAGAAATAAATGGACACAGAATGTACTAAAAAAAACCTGTTTCTGTTTAAGTGTGTTTATCTCTGACTGGCTCAGCTAGCTTCCATTGGTTTGGTGCTTTCTGAATCCGTCTGAAACCCCCCACCACAGACCAATCAGATTGTATCAAATACCCCCCAGGTTTGTCATTGTAGCAACAGTGACTCATCATGATTAATCAATAGAATAAAATAAATTATCTGTGAAGTCTTTGGTTTCGGGGGAGGCACGGTGGCGCAGTGGGTAGCGCTGTCACCACACAACACAGCGGGTCCGGGTTTGAGTCCCACTCTGCGGAATTTGCATGCTCTTCCCATGTCTGCGTGGGTTCTCTCTGGGTTCTCCGGCTTCCTCCCACCTCCAAAAGCATGCACTTCAGATTAATCAGCCGGTCCCAAAATATCCCGTAGGAGTGAGTGTGTGCATAGTTGTCTCTTTTTGTGTGGTTCCGCGGTGCACTGGTGTCGTGCCCAGAGTGTCCCCCACCTCACACCCTATGCCAGCTGGGATAGGCTCCAGCTCCCCGTGACCCTCTGTGGCGGATAAAGCGGAAGACAATGGATGAATTTATGTTGAGTTGTATGATGGAACTCATCAGACTTGCATACATACCAGTCTTCAGGAAGCTCATTTATATTGCACACCAGATTATTGTGAAAATTAAAAATTATTGTAGAACAAAAATTGTAAAGATATTTAATATACATGACAAGCTAAAATAGCTTCAGACTGATGTCATTTTGTATTAAATATTCAAGAGTTTATCTTACTTTTAACAGCCTTGAACAAATGTACTGCAGGTTTGCTGCTGATCAGGTGAAATCTATAATTCCAACAAAGCATGTCTTGTGTCCTCCGTCCTGCTGATTACCATACTCTGTGAGATTTACATTGCTTATCTGTTATTGTTTTTTTCCATCAGACATTTCTAAGAACACTGTCACCAATCACAGAAAGTCATCATCAGACCTGTGAGCTGTTCCAGCCCTACATGGAGCCTTCATCCTTGGAGATATTTTAGTGCAGGGTTAGGCCTCCGAATTGCCGGGAAAGGGTTGGATTTTATTTCAACTGAACGACAGCTGATGGTTCATCCTATGGTTCATCCTCTATATCTGAAGATGATCTGCTCAGTAAAATCAGCTGTCGTTTCCGGTGGATGAGGTAGACACTAGATGTTTTTCCATCCATGCTGGAGTGTTTGTGGAGTGACCACTAGGTGACACTGCAGCCCACGGCTTACAATGAGCAGCACTTCAATCAAACATCTGCTTCACAGTTCAACAAGGAAGAGGTCGTTTGTCTCCTTATTTAACATTTACATTCCAGTAAGATGAATAATTTCCAAGTGGTGTGCCCCCCCTCCCTTTTTTTTTATCTTTCATGAAACTGGCAGCAGGAAATTCTTTGTACTGCAGTACCTTTGGACAAAGGTGCTGTGAGTAGATCTGATAGACTTCCAAATGAAGGGTGAAACTGGACCAGACTTACTCCAGACAATCTCATTTGATCTCCCAAGCTCCACTGTGATACCCATCGCTGCAAACGCCTCAACACCTTGTAGCCCTAAAGCAGAAAGGGCAGGAGGGCTTCACTATCTATCCCCCACCCCCCCAACCCATCTTCTCACTCTTTTCTTCACACACATTCACCATCCACACCCACACTGGACTCTCTTTTGAACGTCTTTGAGCTTGATTTAAAATTCCTCTTCAGAGCATTTCATGCATTTAATATGCATGGAAAGACGAGAGGGGGACTGTGTGGGGCTCCAGACCAAATGAACTTCCCTCTGCATTTCTCCTCAGGAACACACACACACCATCACCACTATCTTTCTCTCACACCCACTTAATTCTTTCAGCAATAGTTTTACCACATCATGCTTGTCACAAATTCCTCCAAGCAGCAAGAGTGCCATGGCGTTTGAAGCCAAGTGATCAGAACAGAGGCAGAAGGGTGTTTAAAAAATAATAAAAATAAATAAAAAAAAAACCTGGTCACAAGGCTTTTGGGGTTTTTGCACTCATGTTTAGCAGTACACTGAGCAAAGGAGGGAGGCTGACAAATGCAGTGTTTGGGGACAGCTATGATGTCTGATTGATGCGCACGCCGGTCTCATGATGAGGATGTCACATTGATGTAGCTGAGTCAGCACCTCATTGCTGTGGAGAGACAATGGATGATGCAGAGATACACAACATCTCTCATTCTGCTGTTTTTTCTGACACACCCTTAGATGAAGATGGGAATTGATGACAAAAATCAGAGTGTGAACTTGGACTACAGCTGCATGAGAAATCTGGTTTATTAGGAACAACATGATCCCACTAGCTTATTGTGAATATAGCAGTAAACGACAGAAACACAATTCACTTGTTTAAGTGCTACAGGATTGTGATTATAGACATAAAACAGTACAGCAACCATAGTGCCTACATTCATATATGCACGAGAATATAAACTATTACAGTATATTGCTGTTAACCATTGGGCAAGTGACTATTTTTGGTAATTTGATTTCTACATAACATTGAAATTTTTTAAAAATCTTACAACAGAAATAAAGTTTATCCATGTCCTCCAGTAACACTCTAAGGTTGCTTTTTTTTTTTTTGTATTTCAATGAGTACCCTATAAAGGGTTAAGCTATTCCTGCTCATATAGCACACTGTCTCTTACACACACAGGAACATCACACACTGAGCTGTATTTGTAAGAATGAGTTGGTTTATAGAGATAAATGAGGCATGTTTTAAGTTGAACTGGTCAACATTTTACAGATAAGCAGTGGGTTATCATGGGAGCATAATGTTGATAAAAGTTAAGCTGATATAACACAATAACATAGGACAAACCCTCCACAGAGAGATCAGAAAACCTTGCCAAACAGACTGGGTGAGGCCAAGTGACATATATTCTTGTATAGCTACAAAACTTGTTTAACTTTGTTTAATGTTTGTACAATTTAACTTTGGTTTCCAGCTCTCTAGAACTGTACTGTAAATCTGTGGCAGTTTAAGCTGTGAGTAAAAATTCAATAATAGACAGTATAGCAGCCTTAAGCCAATGTAATACAAGACAGAAATTGACTTTTTAAACATTTTCTTGTTACAATGCCAGCTGGGGGAGGTGGGGCAAGGTTAGAATTTGATTATACAGAGGACAAAAAAATGATGATAAAACTAATTTCCCAACAAAGCACTGGTACCTCTCAATAAATAGAAACTGCAGCTCTATTGCTGTTAATTGCTGTGTTCTACCCTAGTCGATTAAATATTATGTCTATCTTGTCAGAACAGTTTCTTCCACCCATGCAACAAAGATGTTGATTTTTTTATAATGACAAAAGTCTAAAACCCTTTCATGACCAACGAGCCAACAGCAGCCAAAATCAATAAAACAGGCTGAAGGGACCACAATGATGAAGGGAAAGGACATGTCAGGTTTCAGCTCTACAGACAAACTGACTTGTCCTGAACTGAAAGCCTGTTTCCTCCTATTTCAGCCAGTCTTCTGCAGCCAGACAAGGTTTCCTCAGTCCACACCAGTAGTGTCTTTGTCAGAGTGGCTTCTGGCATCATAGAGTCGAAATCAAGGCTTAGCAACTGGAGGATGCACTGGGCTGGCAGAAACCTCAGTGAGCCCAGATAAACTAAGAGCAAGAAAGCTGCAACAGAGGTAGAAAATAGAAAAAGAACTAACAGGTTTAGAATAGGTCAGTGATCGTCTCAGGATGCTTTAAAGTTGCAGCCATTTTTAGCCAGAGAGCAGCCTCTCACTTTGCTTGAATGCACACTTCAAAAATCCTTTTCTTGCTGGGCCTGAGCCCTCCTCATGATTCAAAATACAATGTTTATTTTACTCCTACCTCACTCTTCACTTTTGTGCTGCGCTCAACACTTTCCTCAATATCTTTACCGACATTTCCACGTGACAACATGCCTCCTCAGCAGGTTTTTTAGTCCTTGCAACTTTTCAATTGTCTTTTTTTCTGTGGTAAAACTGCACAATTTGGGTTGTTGAGTGCTACAAAAAATACAAACAGGATACAAATCACAGTGAAAGATCTTTCTAAAAGTGACACCTCAGCCTTTCACTGGACCTGTAGGTTAACGGTGTAGGACATCACTGGAGCTGTTGGAGTGGAGAAAGCAGCAGACGTGCAACTAGTTGCTAGCATACTGTTTGCATTATACATTCTGAGCAGCTGTTTTGTGGAGGAAGTCCTTTGATGGTCAGCTGGTGGTGGTGGTGGAGGAGGGCGGGTGGGGGGTTGAAAACAGAGTTCAAACATTGTTCTTCAACCTCTAGAGCAGGGGTGGGGCTGTGGCTGCTTTCTCTCTGGTGTGGGGCATAATTGTCCCTGCACCCCCATCACAAATCACAAGGCCTCAGAATAGAGGCCCCACATGGCTGCTGACACATGCAAAGTCAAAACTAAAACTCAACATTCATGCTATAACTAGTATACAAGCAGGTATAACAACAAAATTCCTCATTTCTCAGCTACACTCAGATTAGTGTGATTACATCTAAGCACCTGTTTTCACAATGTCCTCATGCTCCTTACAGGCAGTTCATTTGGTTGCTTCTCTTGTTTTGATTTGAATGTGTTTTGACATAGAGGGGTGAGAAAGAAGGGAGTTTTTCGTGACAGAGGGCTAAAAAGAGAGCCAGATTCAGGAGAGTGTGAAGGTTGTCTTGGAGGGGTCAGGGGTGCCAGAGAGAGAGGAGGCACCAGGAGAAGGAGGAGAATGAGACACAAAACCACGCTGAGCGAGGAAGGACTTGTTCACTTCTGTGTAAGGTAAGCACCGATGGTGAGGCTAGCAGCCCCGAGTGCAGCCATGCCAAAGAATGTCTTAATGGAGGGCCAGGAGCGGCTGAAGATGGAGTCCCTCTTTCTCTCGTACAGCTCCACAAAGGCATCCTGGGAGGGAGACAGGAGGAAGACAATTAATTACAATTAATTATTAATTAGGGGAACTGGGAACGTATGGCTCGCGAGCCAGGTGTGGCTCTTGATGATTGCATCTGGCTCGCAAATAAAACATAAAATATTCTCATTTGTTTTAATCCATCCATCAATTTTTCACTGCTCATGTCCTGCTCAGGGTTGCAATCAACTGCAGGAGCAATTGTCCATTATTTTAATTAGATTATAATAGCTTAAATTGGCCATTGCTGGGTAAACAGGTAAACGCCTCCTTTTGAACCAGTCTGTTCCGTCATGAGCTCAAAGCCAACCCTTCGACAAAGAAGACAGCAAAAAGAAAAAAAGATGAAGCGTATCATACATTTCACGACAAATTGACTAAAGAATTCACCTTCGTGGAAAGAGCAGGTTTGCAATGACAAAATTACATCAATGAAACGGTCGGATGTAAAGCTTCACTTTGAAACATGTCATGGTGCCTTTGCATCAAAATACCCTGTGAGAAACAGCAGAAAGAAAGCATGCCAAGAGCAACTGTGCTCAGATATGTGACAGGCAGCTTGGCGAAGTGATGTCTTGTCATTTGTGGGATCAACTTTATTGATGCCCGAGCCCTTACATGGTCCCCACTTTAAAACACTGCTGGATGAAACTGGACATAGCTATCACAGTCTTTACACAGCTATGTACGTTGGTTGTCAAGAGAGAAGGTGCGTAGTCATTTTGCGGCTTGCATGAACGAAATCTGGACTTTCCTTGGAATGAAAGGCATTGAGCATCCTGAGCTGGCTGAAACTGAGTGGCTCCTCAAGTTTTACTATCTCATGGATATGACTGACCACCTGAACCAGCTCAGTATGAAAATACAAGGCATCTGAAATACAGTGTCATCCCTTCAAAAGCCGCGTTTGCTATTGAAAACAGGCTGGAGCTCTTTATCATGGCTCTTGAAACAGATCGTTTACTACATTTTGCAAAACCGACACAATTTAAAGATACATGCACTGCAATTGAGCCCACTAAAAACTTTGAACTTCACATCCAGTCATCTACAGTCATTCGAAGCATGCTTTGTAGAAATTTCTGGGCAGGCTCGTCTTTTTTGAGATCATTACCCAAACCCAGCCAACCATTGGAGATTTTAAAGCAAAAGTAGCTGACCTGAAGTCCTCAGACATGTGGGTGAATAAGGTCAAGTCACTGAATGAAGACTCGGAAAGAATCACAAGACAGAAAGCAGAGTTGGTGAGCAAGCACATGTGGCCAGAAATAAAACCTATTCAACACAAGGACAATTTGATTATCAAAACTTGGAACACGCTTCCTGTCACAAACTACACACTGTAGCCTCTGAGTATTGCTGTATTGACCATGTTTGGATCTGTCTATGCATGTCAGAAGTTATTCTCACATGCATAGACAGAACACACACGCCGAACATGGGAATCACCAATGAAAAAAATGTCCATTTGCAACGGCGCCACAGCATGAGTTTGTATTATATCATGTTCTATTTTTAGAACAGCTATGAAAGCTGCAGTACTCAAGCATTAATATATTGGTGTCACTCAGACATGGCTCTGCTTTCCGCCACTAGCCAGACTTATAAAAGCAAGTCTGTTCCAAACTAAAGAATGTATGAGCATCTGTAGGATCTCCTGGTTGTGTTTTTGGCTGAAAGAATACAGACATCTGCTCACATGGAAGGACAGCAGGAACAGCTGGACAGGAAGTCAGAGAGTTGAGTTCCTTGCTCTCCCAAACATCCAATCAAGTAGATTGTCTCAAACTTTGTGAGTATTTCAGAGGGTGTATGTGATAACTCAAATCTTTTTTTTTTTTTTCGAGAATGGTGACTTATTTCATTTGACTCGTCACTGAATGACAAGTGTTTCAGTCTTGTCATTTAGATGCAGGTTGGCAGACTCCTTATCTCACAATCTGCATGGGAGATAATGAGTCATTTAATTGCAACTGAAACACACACATTTTATTTTATTTTGATTGTGTGAAGGAAAACTGGGTTGACCTGCTTGTTTACTGTTGTCACATTTTAATACGCAGCTTCCGTCTATCAAAGAAACCACCACTGGGCACATTTTCACATTTTAATACGCAGCTTCCGTCTATCAAAGAAACCACCACTGGGCACCCCCCAGTGGTGGTTTGGCACCCCCCCCTCCCAAAAAAAAAAAGCGCTGGGGGGAGGGCAGGGCAGGGCAGGGTGAGGGTAGAGTTCAAGGCTGTGGCAGGGGGCAGAGCAGGGAGGGAGTTGAGCCTCTTGACCACCAGGTGAAAGAAACTGTCCTTGAGCCTGCTGGTTTTGGCCCGCAGAGAACGGTAGCAGAGATGAAGATGCTGAGGTTCTCTTTGGGAGTGACGAGGATGGTTAGGATCAGGAATGAGTACATCAGAGGGACAGCACATGTTAGAGGTTTTGGAGATAAAGTCAGGCCAGACTGAGATGGTTTGGACATGTCCAGATGAGAGATAGTGAATATATTGGTAGAAGGATGCTGAGTTTTGAACTGCCAAGCAGGAGGCCTAGAGGAAGACCAAAGAGGAGGTTTATGGATGTAGTGAAAGAGGACATGAAGGTCGTTGGTGTGAGAGAAGTGGATGTAGAAGACAGGATTAGATGGAGGCAACTGATTGGCTGTGGCGACCCCTGAAGGGAAAAGCCGAAAGGAAAAGAATAAGACACAGGTCAGACTTCTGCATCATCTCATTAGTTTTGAACTACAGGCAAACCTCGGTTTCCGACCACAATTTGTTCCAAAAGGCTGTTTGAATACCAATTTGTTCGAATTCCAAATACATATTTCCCATTACAAATAATGTAAATGGTTTTAATCCGTTCCAAGACGCTAGAAAACTACCTTTTTTCAACATGTTATTTCATAATGCCATTTATATATTAAATTGTCTAGTAATGAAACATATCAAAGAAATGTAAAAGAAAGAAGCAAACATGAGAAAGAAAGAAAAAAAAACATCAACGTAATCAGGTTAGCCAAAGGTACGAGTTACCGTCGTCTATTGGACAGACGTTTATGGTACCGTAACTCGTACCATAGGCAATGGAATGCAAATTAAATGAAAAATTATTGAATACAGTAAACTAAAATAAAAAGCACATTACCGTCACATTTTCTCTCGACTTTTCTCGCCTTTTCTCACGCTTGGCGGTGAGAAATAATAATGATAATAATAATAATAATATAATAATAATAATAACGATGATGGATTAGATTTATACCGCGCTTTTCTGGACACTCAAAGACACTTTACATTGGATCCATTATTCATTCACTCCTCATTTGTACTTGGTGATGGTAAACTACGTGTGTAGCCACAGCTGCCCTGGAGCAGACTGTTGGAGGCGTGGCTGCCATTCTGCGCCTATGGCCCCCCCGACCACCAGCGGAACAATCACACACATTCACACACCAGGCGAGTGCCCCACTGGAGGCAAGGAGGGTAAAGTGTCTTGCCCAAGGACACAATGACAAATGGCTCGGCAGGAGCAGGAATCGAACCGCCGATCTTAAATCATTGGATGACCCGCTATACCACTGAGCCATGGTCGCCCCGAAAAGGCATTCATTTCGTATTTGACTTCCAAATTTTGTTCGACTTCTAAGACAAAAAAAATTCCGAATTTTTTAGTCGAATTCTGATTTGTTAGATGTCGAAAGCGTTCGAAAACCAAGGTTTGCTTGAACCAGGGAGGAGGCCTAGAGGAAGACCAGAGAGGAGGTTTATGGATGTAATAAAAAAGGACATGAAGGTAGTTGGTGTGAGAGAAGAGGATGCAGAAGACAGGGTTAGATGGAGGCAACTGACCCCTGAAAGGAAAAACTGAAAGGAAAAGAAGAAGATGCAACCAAGAGCCTGACGCTCCTGACACCAGTCATTTACAAATGTGATTGCACTTCAGTTTACATATTTAGACAGTTTTTGCATGATTTGAATGAGGCAAAATAACATGCTTTTTCTCTCGAAAATATTGCTATAATCATTTGTTTCAGATGTACTGTAATTATTTTCTGTATAAAAATTAAATTTGGTGTTCAAAAAGTTTTTTCAAACTTGAGTCTTGAAAAAGAGGGGGGCGTCTTATACTCAGGGTCGTCTTATATTCGGGCCAAAACGGTATCTTCATTTTTTAGAACTCTGAACAAGGTTTGTGCATGAACACATTTTGTCCAAGTTTCAGGTGTTAATTAGAGGACAAGGTTTTCAAACTGACATTCAGTTAGAAATGTGTTGGATGACATAAACACAGCCTCCACGCAAATTTTTCCACCCCCTCCAAGAAAACTTTGTGGAGGAAAACACAAACCAGCCTCAGCATCTAACAGTAGCTACATGTTGCCTGACTGCTAGGAAGGGTGTCCTTGATTTGTCCCAGACAGTCGGCACATTTGATCGTCTATTTAATTCTGAAACAAAAGCGAGGCAATTACTGTAAAAGGTTTGTGAGAGAGATGATAGATGTTAAAAGAACCCCGCAAGAGCACTGATGGTAATAACTCCAGACTGGCCCAGGGGAGAGCTGGGAACCCAAAATAAAATAGGGAGGGAAGGAGGGAGGGAGTGTGTCAGGTGGATATCATGAGACTGAGGCATGCTGCACTTCAGCTTCACCCACACGTTAGCAAACAGTGCTGAGAAAACCATGTGAGCAGTGTGAGAAACAACACTGTACTTTCTCTACCTCTTTATGCTTCTTGAATGTTGTTATGTAAAGATGAGCTTTTGAAGAAAATAATGAGGGCACAAGACAGTTGACAGGGACAGGAAAGGACAAAACATCTGCATTCATTGTGGCAACAAAAGACTATTATCCTCAAAAACTCATATTGCCGCCCTGCAGCTGAACATCTGCCACTGACAGCAGGTGTGCATCTGGGAAATAAAGGCCGGGCAGCAGTTCTCAGCAGCATTCATTTTCTTTGGATCAATGACTTTTTGAAAGGTGACAGCCAGCACACAGACACAGGAATCCAATGGGAAAAGCCTGGCCAGGTTTAAGCACACCCTTTCTTCATTTTTGTCGTTGCACAGAATGAATCCCTTGGAGACACTCAAACCTTATGAAGTCAGACTGAACAGCAACAACTTGCCACCCTGATTATGTGTGCAACTTGCAGCAGGGTGGCAACTTGCAGCACCTAGTGTCATAGTTACCCAGGCCGGAAGCTTCACACATGATTTGCGTTTCTCACCAGTGGGAGTAAGACCATCTTCAACCTCTGATCTGCCTATCATGCGATTTGACCCTCTGGGTTTTCTCTTTGGATCTTTCTCATGGAGAAAGAGAGATTTTAAACTGCTGTCTTTCTTGGATGGCTTTGCATTGATTTAAAGGAAACAGGAAATACCAAATATTTGCTGGTTTCTTCCCCATGGTATTGGAAATGATCTTCTGACCTGCATGGGAGATAATGAGTCATTTTCTACGCTTAACTAGTTTAGTTATAGCACTTTTCCTAAATAGAAAAATAATTAGGCAGTCATCTCTGTTTTGGGACATTTCTGGGAGTAATTGTGAGTGGACTGAGCCTGAAATAAAGGGATGTGGGTTAAAGTTCATCTTGTAATTTAAGAGCCTGTTGAAGCTTAGTTCTATAACTTATCCTGCACTGTTTATTTCCTACACATTCGCGTACGAACACACTTATAATAAAGCACACTGCTGCCGCTCCTCTTTGATTTTCTAATGAGCCGCTTCTCAGATTTCTGCACAGCTAATTAAAGTCAAACTAAACTCTCTTTTCAACAGCCACAGGGGATAACAGAGGTAATAAAAAACAAAATGCAGAGGAGGCAATAATGTCCTTTCCAATTGACCCGATTTAGACCAGACATGGATGAACACCCCCACACACCAACACACACAATACCACCACCACCACCACTCTAGACCCATAAGTCATAGAATAGGAAGCTGTACCCTGGCAGCTCAGTCAAGTTTGATCAAATCCCTGGAGTGCGGTCTATCGACTTGCCCAGCAAAAATGAGATGACGGAGGAGTTTGTTGTAATACCCATTACCTGGCGAATCCCCATGTGCCAACACTGCCTAACAGCTTGGTGCTGAGGGCACTGAGCCCATCACAATGCTGTGAAAATAACGTAATACTGTACTTGGAAACAACATCCACTCAGCCAAGTCATGACAAACTGCACAGAAAGCCAAAATGTCTGCAAAATATACCCAATAAATTCACAACATCTCCGTGGCCTGTAGACACAGTTATCTATGGTTGATAGTGTTAATCATAAGAGAAAATTATCTATTATTCACCATTATTTTAGTATAGAAAGTAGTCCCATGTCTGAAAATACAAAGACATGCTAGCTGGCTAGCTTAACACAAAACCATAGAAAACATGCCTGACTATGTCACAGCTACCCTTGTTTTTTTAACAGAAGAGCAGAAATTCTGTGAAACAGTTGGTCCGAAAAAGAAAACCAAATAACAGGGTACTGGCAGAGATTTAGGGGTGCTTGTAGGGATGTTGCTGTTATTATCTTCATAAAAAAGTGGTTAACCTTCTCCTCGGCTAGCCAGCTGCTGGATGCAGATGT